>JACCIX010000206.1:0-95262 GCA_025506515.1 Flaveria trinervia
TCTTGAGTTGCTAGCCTTCAAAGGAGAAAACCTCAAGTTGTAATACCCACAAGCTTCTTCCAAACACCTTGCTTTGTTAGGGAGCTTTACACCAAAACAATCTTCCAAAGCTACTATCTAAATCCGAAATTCAGCCCCAAATTTCAGCCACAAATCCGAATTTTTCAAGAGGTTTTTGAGTGTTCTTGCTTGAGTGAAAGGAAGAGAGAAGAAGTGTAAATGATGGAAGAGTGTGTAAGACAAAGTCTTGCATGAAACAAGACATAATATGGTGTTTCCAAGGCCCCTTTGGGCGGCCGGATATCCTTTCAAAATTGGTTTCCCACCCATTAGGTATTTTGTTAAAATTAAACACTCTTCCATGCATTTAGGTTATAAAATTAAAACATAGTCTAATTTTATAACATGACACACTTTTATTTGACATTATTTAACTAACTTAAATAATGAAACAAATAAAAATCTCATGAACAAATTATCCATATAATGTTTTTCTATCACAAAAGCAATATTTAGAAAACCAATTTTCTAAATAGGTGTCAATATTTTTGTATGATCTTATCAACAATAATAATTTATTGGTGTTTGTATAGCTTGTTATTGGGTATGACCCGACGTGGATCATAACGTACTAACCACATCAATCTTGTATGTGTCTTGGGCATATAAGAACCAACAAACCTTTCATTCGACATCTATTTCTATTT
Source organism: Flaveria trinervia (assembly GCA_025506515.1). NCBI lineage: Eukaryota > Viridiplantae > Streptophyta > Magnoliopsida > Asterales > Asteraceae > Flaveria > Flaveria trinervia. The sequence goes on from JACCIX010000206.1 coordinate 708, forward strand.
AAAGTTTTAGTATATGTAGTTCATTTTACATGTATTATGTTAACGTTTCGTGATTATTTGGATGCAAAAATAGGTGTTTGCACTATTTCAAGTGAAATATAGTCTAAATGAGTTGGGTGTGTGAGCTTAATTTAACTTCATATTCATTGATCGTACATTGAGTAAAATACTTGACATCTTATCACTATTATTCACAAGCGTTATTTGATTCTTCATTCATATTGGGTTCGGACTAGTGTCTTGATCTTATTCCAACTTCTACGCTTACGTTGACAAATAATAACGGTATCTACGGGTAAAGTGTTATCATTTTCATTCATTTTATTAGTTTTCCTACGAAAGAGGGTTCAAAGATGGTGGTTGAGTGTTTTGGATGAGTTTGATAGTAGTGAATCGAATTCAAGGGTGGGTTGTGTGGTCTCTTGTTGGTTTTGGTTTCGCTTTAAACAATAGATACTGATGTATTAATCTTGATTTTACAATGTGATTTATGCGATCATTAGGCTTATACTTGATTAAATTTCTTTTGGGGTGTGTTTAGAAGGTTCTAGAGTCAAACCCCATAGTATTGACGCTTGTTACGGGAATTATACCTTTCATTCAATATCTATTTCCATTTAATGTTTTAGTATACGTAGTTCATTTTACATGTATTATGTCAACCTTTCGTGAATATTTGGATGCAAAAATAGGTGCCTGCACTATTTCAAGTGAAATATAAGTAGATCTAAATGAGTTGGGTGTGTGAGCTTGACTTAACTTCATATTCATTGATCGTACATTGAGTAAAATACTTTACATCTTGTCACTATTATTCACAACAGTAGTTTGATTCTTGATTCATATTGGGTTCCGACTAGTGTCTTGATCTCGTTCCAGCTTCTACGTTTGTGTTGACACATAATAATGGTATCTACAGGTAGAGAGTTATCATTTACATTCATTTTATTAGATTTTATATGAAAGAGGGTTCAAAAATGGTGGTTGAGTGTTTTGGATGAGTTCGATAGTAGTGAATCGAATTCAAGGGTGTGTTGTGTGGTCTCTTGTTTGGTTTTGGCTTCGCTTTAAACAATAGATATTGATGTTTTAATCTCAATATTACAATGTGATTTATGCGATCCTTAGGCTTATACTTGATTAAATTAGTTATGGAGTGTGTAATGAAGGTTACAGAGTCAAAACTCCATAGTGTTGACGGTTGTTACGGGAATTTAAACCTTTCATTCAATATCTATTTCTATTTAATGTTTTAGTATACATAGTTCATTTTACATGTATTATTTTATCCTTTCGTGAATATTTGGATGCAAAAATAGGTGCTTACACTATTTCAAGTGAAATATAAGTAGATCTAAATGAGTATGGTGTGTCAGCTTGATTTAAGTTCATATTCATTGATCGTACATTGATTAAAATACTTGACATCTTATCACTATTATTCACAACATAATTTGATTCTCGATTCATATTGGGTTCTAACTAGTGTCTTGATCTCGTTCCAACTTCTACGCTTGCGTTGATACATAATAATGGTATCTACAGGTAGAGAGTTATCATTTACATTCATTATATTAGCTTTTCTATGAAAGAGGGTTCAAAGATGGTGGTTGAGTGTTTTGGATGAGTTTGATAGTAGTGAATCGAATTCATGGGTGGGTTGTGTGGTCTCTTGTTTGGTTTTGGTTTCGCTTTAAACAATAGATATAGATGTTTCAATCATAATTCTACAATGTGATTTATGCGATCATTAGCCTTATACTTGATTAAATTAGTTCTGGAGTGTGTTTAGAAGGTTCTAGAGTCAAAACCGCATAGTATTGACAGCTGTTACGGCAAATACTTGACATCCTATCACTATTATTCACAACCGTAATTTGATTCTCGATTCATATTGGGTTCCGACTAGTGTCTTGATCTTGTTCCAATTTCCACGCTTGCGTTGACACATAATAATGGTATCTATGGGTGGAGAGTTGTTATTTTAATTCATTTTATTAGCTTTTCTATGAAAGAGGGTTCAAATATGATGGTTGAGTGTTATGGATGAGTTTGATAGTAGTGAATCGAATTCATGGGTGGTTTGTGTCGTCTCTTGTTTGGTTTTGATTTCGCTTTGAACAATAGATACTGATGGTTTAATCTCGAGTTTATAATGTGATTTATGCGATCATTAGGCTTATACTTGATTAAATTAGTTCTGGAGTGTGTTTAGAAGGATCTAGAGTCAAAACCCTATAGTATTGACGGTTGTTACGGGAATTTAAACGTTTCATTCAAAATCTAAATGAAATATAAGTAGGTCTAAATGAGTTGGGTGTGTGAGCTTGATTTAACTTCATATTCATTGATCGTACATTGAGTAAAATACTTGACATCTTATCACTATTATTCACAAATGTAATTTGATTCATGATTCATATTGGGTTCCGACTAGTGTCTGGATCTTGTTCCAACTTCTACGCTTGCGTTGACACATAATAAAGGAATCTATGGGTGGAGAGTTGTCATTTTTATTCATTTTATTAGCTTTTCTACAAAAGAGGGTTCCAAGATGGTTGAGTGTTTTGGATGAGTTTGATAGTAGTGAACCGATCTCAAGGGTGGGTTATGTGGTCTCTTGCGTGGTTTTGGTTTCGCTTAAAACAATAGATACCGATGTTTCAATCACGATTTTACAATGTGATTTCTACGATCATTAGGATTTTACTTGATTAAATTTGATCTGGAGTGTGTTTAGAAGGTTCTAGAGTCAAAACCCTATAGTATTGACGGTTGTTACGGGAATTTAAACCTTTCATTTATTATCTTTATCTATTTAATGTTTTAGTATACGTAGTTAATTTTCCATGTATTATGTTAACCTTTCGCGAATATTTGGATGCAAAAATAAGTGCTTGCAATATTTTAAATGAAATATAAATAGATCTAAATGATTTGGGTATGTGAGCGTGATTTAACTTCATATTCATTGATCGTACATTGAGTAAAATACATGACATCTTATCACTATTATTCGCAACTGTAACTTGATTCTCGATTCATATTGGGTTCCGAGTAGTGTCTTGATCTCGTTCCAACTTCTACGCTTGCGTTGACACATAATAATGGTATCTCGGGTGGAGAGTTGTCATTTTCATTCCTTTTATTTGCTTTTCTACGAAAGAGGGTTCAAAGATGGTGGTTGAGTGTTTTGGATGAATTTGATTGTAGTGAATCGAATTCACTGGTGGGTTGTGTGGTCCATGTTTGGCTTTGGTTTCGCTTTAAACAATAGATACTGATGTTTCAATCATGATTTTACAATGTGATTTATGCGATAATTAGGCTTTTACTTTATTAAATTAGTTCTGGAGTGTGTTTAGAAGATTCTAGAGTCAAAACTCCATACTATTGATGGTTGTTACGGGAATTTAAATCTTTCATTCAATATCTATTTCTATTTAATGTTTTATAATACGTAGTTAATTAAACATGTAGTATGTTAACCTTTCGTGAAAATTGGATGCAAAAATAGGTGCTTCCACTATTTCAAGTAAAATATAAGTAGATCTAAATGACTTGGGTGTGTGAGCTTGATTTAACTTCATAGTCATTCATCATACATTGAGTAAAATATTTGACATTTTATCACTATTATTCACAACTGTAATTTAATTCTCGATTCATATTGATTTCAGACTAGTGTTATGATCTCGTTCCAACTTCTACGCTTGCGTTGACGTATAATAAAGGTATCTATGGGCAGTGAGTTGTCATTTTCTTTCATTTTATTAGCTGTTCTAGGAAGAGGGTTCAAAGATGGTGGTTGAGTATTTTGGATGACTTTGAGAGTAGTGAATCGTATTCAAGGGTGGGTTATGTGGTCTCTTGTTAGGTTTTCGTTTCGCTTAAAACAATAGATACTGATGTTTAAATCATGATTTTACAATGTGATTTATGTGATAGTTAGGCTTTTACTTGATTAAATTAGTTCAGGAGTGTGTTTCGAAGGTTCTATAGTCAAAACTCCACGGTATTGACCGTTGTTACAGGAATTTAAACCTTTCATTCAATATCTATTTCTATTTAATGTGTTAGTATACGTAGTTCATTTTACTTGTATTATGTTAACCTTTCGCGAATATTTGGATGCAAAAATAGGTGCTTGCACTATTTCAAGTGAAATATAAGTAGATCTAAATGAGTTGGGTGTGTGAGCTTGATTTAACTTCATAATCATTGATCGTACATTGAGTAAAATACTTGACATCTTATCATTATTATTCACAACTGTAATTTGATTCTCGATTCATATTGGGTTCCGACTAGTGTCTTGATCTCGTTCCAACTTCTACGCTTGCGTTGACACATAATAAAGGTATCTATGGGTAGAGAGTTATCATTTTCATTCATTTTATTAGCTTTTCTACGAAAGAGGGTTCAAAGATGGTGGTTGAGTGTTTTGGATGAGTTTGATAGTAGTGAATCGAATTCAAGGGTGGGTTGTGTGGTCTCTTGTTTGGTTTTGGTTTTGCTTTATATAAAAGATACAGATCTCTCAATCGCGATTTTACAATGTGATTTATGCGATCATTAGGCTTATACTTGATTAGATTAGTTCTGGAGTGTGTTTAGAAGGTTTTAGAGTCAAAACCCTAAAGTATTGACGGTTGTTACGGAAATTAAACCATTCATTCAATATCTTTTCTATTTAATGCTTTCGTATATGTAGTTCATATTACATGTATTATGTTAACCTTTCGTCAAAATTTGGATGCAAACATAGGTTCTTGCACTATTTCAAGTGATATATAAATAGATCAAAATGAGTTGGGTGTGTAAGCTTGATTTAACTTCATATTCATTGATTGTAAATTAAGTAAAATACTTGACATCTTATCACTATTATTCACAACTGTAATTTGATTATCGACTCATATTGGGTTCCGACTAGTGTCTTGATCTCGTTCCAACTTCTACGCTTGCGTTGACACATAATAAGGTATCTATGGGTAGAGAGTTGTCATTTTCATTCATTTATTAGCTTTTCTAGGAAAGATGGTTCAAAGATGGTAGTTGAGTGTTTTGGATGAGTTTGATAGTAATGAATCGAATTCATGGGTGGGTTGTGTGGTCTTTTGTTTGGTTTTGGTTTCGCTTTAAACAGTAGATACAAATGTTGCAATCGTGATTTTACAATGTGATTTATGCGATCCTTAGGCTTATACTTGATTAAATTAGCTCTGGAGTGTGTTTAGCAGGTTCTAGAGTCAAAACTCCATAGTATTGACGGTTGTTACGGGAATTTAAATCTTTCATTCAATATATATTTCTATTTAATATTTTAGTATACGTAGTTAATTTAACATGTATTATGTTAACCTTTTGAGAAAAGTTTGGATGCAAAAATAGGTGCTTGCACTATCTCAAGTAAAATATAAGTAGATCTAAATGAGTTGGGTGTGCGAGCTTGATTTAACTTCATATTCAATGATCGTACATTGAGTAAAATACTTGACATCTTATCACAATTATTCATAACTATAATTTAATTCACTTCATATTGGGTTCAGACTAGTCTCATGATCTCGTTACAACTTCTACGCTTGCGTTGACGTATAATAAAGGTATCTATGGGTAGTGAGTTGTCATTTTCATTCATTTTATTAGCTTTTCTAGGAAAGAGGGTTCAAAGATGGTGGTTGAGTGTTTTGGATGAGTTTGATAGTAGTGAATCGAATTCACGGGTGGGTTGTGTGGTCTCTTGTTTGGTTTTGGTTTCGCTTTAACAATATATACAGATGTTTCAATCGCGATTTTACAATGAGATTTATGCGATCATTAGGCTTATACTTGTTTAAGTTAGTTCTGGAGTGCGTTTAGAAGGTTTTAGAGTAAAAACCCATTTTATTGACGGTAGTTACAGGAATTAAACATTTCATTCAATATCTATTTCTATTTAATGTTTTTATATTCGTAGTTCATTTTACATGTGTTATGTTTACCTTTCGTGAATATTGGATGCAAAATATGTGCTTGCACTATTTCGACTGAAATATAAGTGTAATATTATTGATCGAACATTGTGTAATATACTTGACATCTTTCACACTATTATTCACAACTGTAATATTATTCTCGATTCATATTGGTTCCGACTAGTGTCTTGATCTCGTTCCAACTTCTACGCGCCTGCGTTGACACATAATAAAGGTGTCTACGGGTAGACAGTTATCATTTTCATTCATTTGATTAGCTTTTCTAGGAAAGAGGTTCAAAGATGGTGGTTGAGTTTTTTGGATGAGATTGATAGTAGTGAATCGAATTCAAGGTGGGTTGTGTGGTCTCTTGTTTGGTTTTGGTTTTGTTTTATACAAAAGATACAGATGTCTCAATCGCGATTTTACAATGTGATTTATCCAATCATCAGGCTTATACTTGATTAAATTATTTCTGAAGTGTGTTTAGAAGGTTCTAGAGTCAAACCCCAAAGTATTGACGGTTGTTATGGAAATTAAACCTTTCATTCAATATCTTTTTATTTAATGTTTTAGTATACGTAGTTCATATTACATGCATTGTGTTAACCTTTCGTCAAAATTTGGTCGCAAAAATAGTGCTTGCACTACTTCAAGTGAGATATAAATAGATCAAAATGAGTTAGGTGTGTAAGCTTCTTTTACCTTCATATTCATTGATCGTACATTGAGTAAATACTTGACATCTTATCACTATTATTCACAACTGTAATTTGATTCTCGATTCATATTGGATTCCGACTAGTGTCTTGATCTCGTTCTAACTTACGCTTGCGTTAACACATAATAAGGTATCTATGGGTAGAGAGTTGTCATTCTCATTCATTTTATTAGCTTTTCTAGGAACGTGGGTTCAAAGATGGTGGTTGAGTGATTTGGATGAGTTTGATAGTAGTGTATCGAATTCAAGGGTAGGTTGTGTGGTCTCTTGTTTTGTTTTGGTTTCTCTTTAAACAGTTAATACAGATGTTGCAATCGTGATTTTACATTGTGATTTATGCAATCCTTAGGCTTATACTTGATTAAATTAGCTCTGGAGTGTGTTTAGAAGGTTCTAGAGTCCAAACACCATAGTATTGACGGTTGTTACGGGAATTTAATTATTTCATTCAAAATCTATTTCTATTTAATGTTTTAGTATATGTAGTTAATTTAACATGTATTATGTTAACCTTTCGTAAATATTTGGATGCAAAAATAGGTGTTTGCACTATTTCAAGTAAAATTTAAGTAGATCTAAATTAGTTGGGTGTGCGAGCTTGATTTAACTTCATATTCATTGATCGTCCATTGAGTAAAATACTTGGTATCTTATCACTATTATTCATAACTGTAATTTAATTCTCGATTCATATTGGGTTCGAACTAGTCTCATGATCTCGTTCCAACTTCTACGCTTGCATTGACATGTAATAAAGGTATCTATGGGTAGTGAGTTGTCATTTTCATTCATTTTATTAGCTTCTCTAGGAAAGAGGGTTCAAAGATGGTGGTTAAGTGTTTTGGATGAGTTTGATAGTAGTGAATCGAATTCATGGGTGGGTTGTGTGGTCTCTTGTTTGGTTTTGGTTTTGATTTAAACAACATGTACAGATCTTTCAATCGTGATTCTACAATGTAATTCTGCAAGCATTAGACTTATACCTGATTAAATTAGTTCTGGAGTGTGTTTAGAAGGTTTTAGAGTCAAAACCCCATAGTATTGACGGTAGTTACGGGAATTAAACCTTTCATTCAATATCTATTTCTATTAAGTTTTAGGATACGTAGTTCATTTTACATCTATTATGTTAATCTTTCGTGAATATTTGGATGCAAATATAGGTGCTTGCACTATTTCAAGTGAAATATAAGTAGATCTAAATGAGTTGGGTGTCTGAACTTGATTAACTTCATATTCATTGATCATACATTGAGTAAAATACTTGACATCGTATCACTATTATTCACAACTGTAATTGATTCTCGATTCATATTGGGTTCAGACTAGTGTCTTGATCTCGTTCCAACTTCTACCCTTGCGTTGACACATAACAAAGGTATCTATGGGTAGAGAGTTGTCATTTTCATTCATTTATTAACTTTTCTAGGAATTGGTTCAAGATGGTGGTTGAGTGTTTTGGATGAGTTTGATAGTAGTGAATCGATTTCAAGGGTTGTTTGTGTGGTCTCTTGTATGGTTTTGGTTTCGCTTTAAACAGTAGATACATGTTGCAATCGTGATTTTACAATGTATGTATGCGATCCTTAGGCTTATACTTGATTAAATTAGGTTTTGGTTTCGCTTTAAACAGTAGATACAGATGTTGCAATCGTGATTTTACAATGTATTTATGCGATCCTTAGGCTTATACTTGATTAAATTAGCTCTGGAGTGGTTTAGAAGGTTCTCGAGTCAAAACTCCATAGTATTGACGGTTGTTACCGGAATTTAAATATTTCATTCAATATATATTTCTATTTAATATTTTAGTATACGTAGTTAATTTAACATGTATTATGTTAACCTTTCGTGAAAATTTGGATGCAAAAATAGGTGCTTGCACTATCTCAAGTGAAATATAAGTAGATCTAAATGAGTTGGGTGTACGAGCTTGATTTAACTTCATATTCAATGATCGTACATTGAGTAAAATACTTGACATCTTATCACTATTATTCGTAACTGTAATTTAATTCACGATTCATATTGGGTTCAGACTAGTCTCGTGATCTTGTTCCAACTTCTACGCTTGCGTTGACACATATAAAAGTGTCTATGGGTAGAGAGTTATCATTTTCATTTATTTGATTAGCTTTTCTAGAAAGAGGGTTCAAAGATGGTGGTTGAGTGTTTTGGATGAGATTGATAGTAGTGAATCGAATTCAAGGGTGGGTTGTGTGGTCTCTTTTTTTGGTTTTGGTTTTGTTTTATACAAAAGATACAGATGTCTCAATCGCATTTTACAATGTGATTTATCCAATCATCAGGCTTATACTTGATTAATTATTTCTGAGTGTGTTTAGAAGGTTCTAGAGTCAAAACCCCAAAGTATTGACGGTTGTTACAGAAATTAAACCTTTCATTCAATATCTTTTCTATTTAATGTTTTAGTATACGTAGTTCATATTACATGCATTATGTTAACCTTTCGTCAAAATTTGGTCGCAAAAATAGTGCTTGCACTACTTCAAGTGAAATATAAATAGATCAAAATGAGTTAGGAGTGTAAGCTTCTTTTACCTTCATATTCATTGATCGTACATTGAGTAAAATACTTGACATCTTATCACTATTATTCACAACTGTAATTTGATTCTCGATTCATATTGGGTTCCGACTAGTGTCTTGATCTTGTTCCAACTTCTACGCTTACGTTGACATATAATAAAGGTATCTATGGGTAGTGAGTTGTCATTTTCATTCATTTTATTAGCTTTTCTAGGAAAGAGGGTTCAAAGATGCTGGTTGAGTGTTTTGGACGAGATTGATAGTAGTGAATCGAATTCATGGGTGGGTTGTGTGGTCTCTTATTTAGTTTTGGTTTCGCTTTAAACAATATATATAGATGTTTCAATCGTGATTTTACAATGAGCTTTATGCGATCATTAGGCTTATTCTTTTTTAAATTAGATTTGGAGTGTGTTTAGAATGTTTTAGAGTCAAAACCCCATAGTATTGACGGTAGTTACAGGAATTAAACCTTTCATTGAATATCTATTTTTTTAACGTGTTTTGTATTCATAGTTCATTTTACATGTGTTATGTTTACCTTTCGTGAATATTTGGATGCAAAAATAGTGCTTGCACTATTTCAACTGAAATATAAGTAATCCAAATGAGTTGGGTGTGTGAGCTTGATTTAACTTCATATTCATTGATCGAACATTGTGTAATATACTTGACATCTTATCACTATTATTCACAACTGTAATTTGATTCTCGATTCATATTGGGTTCCGACTAGTGTCTTGATCTCGTTGCAACTTCTTCGCTTGCGTTGACACATAATAAAGGTATCTATGGGTAGTTAGTTGTCATTTTCATTCATTTATTAGCTTTTCTAGGAATAGGGTTCAAAGATGGTGGTTGAGTGTTTTGGATGAGTTTTATAGTAGTGAATCGAATTCATGGGTGGGTTGTGTGGTCTCTTGTTTGGTTTTGGTTTTGATTTAAACAACATATACAGATTGTTTCAATCGTGATTCTACAATGTAATTCATGCAAGCATTAGACTTATACCTGATTAAATTAGTTCTGGAGTGTGTTTAGAAGGTTTTAGAGTCAAAACCCCATAGTACTGATGGTTGTTACGGGAATTAACCTTTCATTCAATATCTATTTCTATATAATGTTTTCGGATACGTAGTTCATTTTACATGTATTATGTTAATCTTTCGTGAATATTTGGATGCAAAAATAGGTGCTTGCAATATTTCAAGTGAAATATAAGTAGATCTAAATGAGTTGGGTGTCTGAACTTGATTTAACTTCATATTCATTGATCATACATTGAGTAAAATACTTGACTTCTTATCACTATTATTCACAACTGTAAATTGATTCTCGATTCATATTGGGTTCAGACTAGTGTCTTGATCTCGTTCCAACTTCTACCCTTGCGTTGACACATAACAAAGGTATCTATGGGTAGAGAGTTGTCATTTTCATTCATTTATTAACTTTTCTAGAAAAGTTGGTTCAAAGATGGTGGTTGAGTGTTTTGGATGAGTTTGATAGTAGTGAATCGATTCAAGGGTTGGTTGTGTGGTCTCTTGTATGGTTTTGGTTTCGCTTTAAACAGTAGATACAGATGTTGCAATCGTGATTTTAAAATGTGATTTATGCGATCCTTAGTCTTATACTTGATTAAATTAGCTCTGGAGTGTGTTTAGAAGGTTCTAGTGTCAAAACACCATAGTATTGACGGTTGTTACGGAATTTAAATTATTTCATTCAAAATCTATTTCTATTTAATGTTTTAGTATATGTAGTTAATTTAACATGTATTATGTTAACCTTTCGTAAAATTGGGATGCAAAAATAGGTGCTTGCACTATTTCAAGTAAAATTTAAGTAGATCTAAATGAGTTGGGTGTGCGAGCTTGATTTAACTTCATATTCATTGATCGTACATTGAGTAAAATACTTGGCATCTTATCACTATTATTCATAACTGTAATTTAATTCTCGATTCATATTGGGTTCGACTAGTCTCAGATCTCCGTTCCAACTTCTACGCTTGCATTGACATATAATAAAGGTATCTATGGGTAGTGAGTTGTCATTTTCATTCATTTTTTATTAGCTTCTCTAGGAAAGAGGGTTCAAAGATGGTGGTTGAGTGTTTTGGATGAGTTTGATAGTAGTGAATCGAATTCATGGGTGGGTTGTGTGGTCTCTTGTTTTTTTTTGGTTTTGATTTAAACAACATGTACAGATCTTTCAATCGTGATTCTACAATGTAATTCATGCAAGCATTAGACTTATACCTGATTAAATTAGTTCTGGAGTGTGTTTAGAAGGTTTTAGAGTCAAAACCCCATAGTATTGACGGTAGTTACGGGAATTAAATCTTTCATTCAATATCTATTTCTATATAATGTTTTAGATACGTAGTTCATTTTACATGTATTATGTTAATCTTTTGTGAATATTTGGATGCAAAAATAGGTGCTTGCACTTTTTCAAGTGAAATATAAGTAGATCTAAATGAGTTGGGTGTCTGAACTTGATTTAACTTCATATTATTGATCATACATTGAGTAAAATACTGGGCATCTTATCACTATTATTCACAACTGTAAATTGATTCTCGATTCATATTGGGTTCAGACTAGTGTCTTGATCTCGTTCCAACTTCTACCCTTGCATTGACACATAACAAAGGTATCTATGGTAGAGAGTTGTCATTTTCATTCATTTATTAACTTTTCTAGGAAAGTTGGTTCAAAGATGTGGTTGAGTGTTTGGATGAGTTTGATAGTAGTGAATCGATTTCAAGGGTTGTTTTGTGTTCTCTTGTTTGGTTTTGGTTTTGCTTTAAACAGTAGATACAGATGTTGCAATCGTGATTTTACAATGTGATTTATGCGATCCTTAGGCTTATACTTGATTAAATTAGCTCTAGAGGTTTAGAAGGTTCTCGAGTCAAAACTCCATAGTATTGATGGTTGTTACAGGAATTTAAATCTTTCATTCAATATATATTTCTATTTAATATTTTAGTATACGTAGTTAATTTAACATGTATTATGTTAACCTTTCGTGAAAATTTGGATGCAAAAATAGGTGCTTGCACATCTCAAGTGAAATATAAGTAGATCTAAATGAGTTGGGTGTACGAGCTTGATTTAACTTCATATTCATGATCGTACATTGAGTAAAATGCTTGACATCTTATCACTATTATTCGTAACTGTAATTTATTCACATTCATATTGGGTTCAGACTAGTCTCATGATCTCGTTCCAACTTCTACGCTTGCGTTGACATATAATAAAGGTATCTATGGTAGTGAGTTGTCATTTTCATTCATTTTATTAGCTTTTCTAGGAAAGAGGGTTCAAAGATACTGGTTGAGTGTTTTGGATGAGTTTGATAGTAGTGAATCGAATTCATGGGTGGGTTGTGTGGTCTCTTGTTTGGTTTTGGTTTCACTTTAAACAATATATACAGATGTTTCAATCGCGATTTTACAATGAGCTTTATGCGATCATTTGGCTTATACTTGTTTAAATTAGTTCTGGAGTGTGTTTAGAAGGTTTTAGAGTCAAAACCGCATAGTATTGACGGTAGTTACAGAAATTAAACCTTTCATTCAATATCTATTTCTATTTAATGTTTTTGTATTCGTAGTTCATTTTACATGTGTTATGTTCCTTTCGTGAATTTTGGATGCAAAAATAGGTGCTTGCACTATTTCAACTGACAAATAAGTAGATCTAAATGAGTTGGGTGTGTGAGCTTGATTTAACTTCATATTCATTGATCATACATTGTGTAAATACTTGACATCTTATCACTATTATTCACAACTGTAATTTGATTCTCGATTCATATTGGGTTCCGACTAGTGTCTTGATCTCGTTCCAACTTCTACGCTTCCGTTGACACATAATAAAGGTGTCTATGGGTAGAGAGTTATCATTTTCATTTATTTGATTAGCTTTTCTAGGAAATAGGGTTCAAGATGGTGGTTGAGTGTTTTGGATGAGATTGATAGAAGTGAATCGAATTCAAGGGTGGGTTGTGTGGTCTCTTGTTTAGTTTTGGTTTTGGTTTTGCTTTATACAAAAGATACAGATGTCTCAATCGTGATTTTACAATGTGATTTATGCGATCATTAGGCTTATACTTGATTAAATTAGGTCTGGAGTGTGTTTAGAAGGTTCTAGAGTCAAAACCCCATAGTATTGACAGTTGTTACGGGAATTAAACCTTTCATTCAATATCTATTTCTATTTAATGTTTTAGTATACTTAGTTCATTTTACATGTATTATTTTAACCTTTCGCGAAAATTTGGATGCAAAAATATGTGCTTGCACTATTTCAATTGAAACATAAGTAGATCTAAATGAGTTGGGTGTGTGAGCTTGATTTAACTTCATATTCATTGATCGTACATTGAGTAAAATACTTGACATCTTATCACTATTATTCACAACTGTAATTTGATTCTCGATTCATATTGGGTTCCGAATAGTGTCTTGATCTCGTTCTAACTTACGCTTGCGTTGACACATAATAAAGGTATCTATGGGTAGAGAGTTGTCATTTTCCATCATTTTATTAGCTTTTCTATGAAAGTGGGTTCAAAGATGGTGGTTGAGTGTTTTGGATGAGTTTGATAGTAGTGTATCAATTCAAGGTGGGTTGTGTGGTCTCTTGTTTGGTTTTGGTTTCGCTTTAAACAGTAGATACAGATGTTGCAATCATTATTTTACAATGTGATTTATGCGATCCTTAGGCTTATACTTGATCAATTAGCTCTGGAGTGTGTTTAGAAGGTTCTAGAGTCAAAACACCATAGTATTGACGGTTGTTACGGGAATTTAAATTATTTCATTCAAAATCTATTTCTATTTATTGTTTTAGTATATGTAGTTAATTTAACATGTATTATGTTAAACTTTCGTAAAATTTGGATGCAAAAATAGGTGCTTGCACTATTTCAAGTAAAATTTAAGTAGACCTAAATGAGTTGGGTGTGCAGCTTGATTTAACTTCATATTCATTGATCGTACATTGAGTAAAATACTTGTATCTTATCACTATTATTCATAACTGTAATTAATTCTCGATTCATATTGGGTTCGAACTAGTCTCATGATCTCGTTCCAACTTCTACGCTTGCATTGACATGTAATAAAGGTATCTATGGGTAGTGAGTTGTCATTTTCATTCATTTTATTAGCTTCTCTAGGAAAGAGGGTTCAAGATGGTGGTTAAGTGTTTTGGATGAGTTTGATAGTAGTGAATCGAATTCATGGTGGGTTGTGTGTTCTCTTGTTTGGTTTTGGTTTTAATTTAAACAACATGTACAGACGTTTCAATCGCGATTCTACAATGTAATTCATGCAAGCATTAGACTTATACCTGATTAAATTAGTTCTGGAGTGTTTAGAAGGTTTTAGAGTCAAAACCCCATAGTATTGACGGTAGTTACGGGAATTGAACCTTTCATTCAATATCTATTTCTATATAATGTTTAAGGATATGTAGTTCATTTTACATGTATTATGTTAATCTTTCGTGAATATTTGGATGCAAAAATAGGTGCTTGCACTATTTCAAGTGAAATATAAGTAGATCTAAATGAGTTGGGTGTCTGGACTTGATTTAACTTCATATTCATTGATTATACATTGAGTAAAATACTTGACATCTTATCACTATTATTCACAAATGTAAATTGATTCTCGATTCATATTGGGTTCAGACTAGTGTCTTGATCTCGTTCCAACTTCTACCCTTGCGTTGACACAAAACAATGGTATCTATGGGTAGAGAGTTGTCATTTTCATTCATTTATTAACTTTTCTAGGAAAGTTGGTTCAAAGATGGTGGTTGAGTGTTTTGGATGAGTTTGATAGTAGTGAATCGATTTCAAGGGTTGGTTGTGTGGTCTCTTGTATGGTTTTGGTTTCGCTTTAAACAGTAGATACAGATGTTGCAATCGTGATTTTAAAATGTGATTTATGCGATCCTTAGGCTTATACTTGATTAAATTAGCTCTAGAGTGGTTTAGAAGGTTCTCGAGTCAAAACTCCATAGTATTGACGGTTGTTACAGGAATTTAAATCTTTCATTCCATATATATTTCTATTTAATATTTTAGTATACGTAGTTAATTTAACATGTATTATGTTAACCATTCGCGAAAATTTGGATGCAAAAATAGGTGCTTGCACTATCTCATGTGAAATATAAGTAGATCTAAATGAGTTGGGTGTACGAGCTTGATTTAACTTCATATTCAATGATCGTACATTGAGTAAAATACTTGACATCTTATCACTATTATTCACAAATGTAAATTGATTCTCGATTCATATTGGGTTCAGACTAGTGTCTTGATCTCGTTCCAACTTCTACCCTTGCGTTGACACTTAACAAAGGTATCTATGGGTAGAGAGTTGTCATTTTCATTCATTTATTAACTTTTCTAGAAAAGTTGGTTCAAAGATGGTGGTTGAGTGTTTTGGATGAGTTTGATAGTAGTGAATCGAATTCAAGGTTGGTTGTGTGGTCTCTTGTATGGTTTTGGTTTCGCTTTAAACAGTAGATACAGATGTTGCAATCGTGATTTTAAAATGTGATTTATGCGATCCTTAGGCTTATACTTGATTAAATTAGCTCTGGAGTGTGTTTAGAAGGTTCTAGTGTCAAAACACCATAGTATTGACGGTTGTTACGGGAATTTAAATTACTTCATTCAAAATCTATTTCTATTTAATGTTTTAGTATATGTAGTTAATTTAACATGTATTATGTTAACCTTTCATAAATTTGGATGCAAAAATAGGTGCTTGCACTATTTCAAGTAAAAATTAAGTAGATCTAAGTGAGTTGGGTGTGCGAGCTTGATTTAACTTCATATTCATTGATCGTACATTGAGTAAAATACTTGGCATCTTATCACTATTATTCATAACTGTAATTTATTCTCGATTCATATTAGGTTCGGACTAGTCTCATGATCTCGTTCCAACTTCTACGCTTGCATTGACATATAATAAGGTATCTATGGGTAGTGAGTTGTCATTTTCATTCATTTTATTAGCTTCTCTAGGAAAGAGGGTTCAAAGATGGTGGTTGAGTGTTTTGGATGAGTTTGATAGTAGTGAATCGAATTCATGGTGGGTTGTGTGGTCTCTTGTTTGGTTTTGGTTTTGATTTAAACAACATGTACAGATCTTTCAATCGTGATTCTATAATGTAATTCATGCAAGCATTAGACTTATACTGATTAAATTAGTTCTGGAGTGTGTTTAGAAGGTTTTAGAGTCAAACCCCATAGTATTGACGGTTGTTACGGGAATTAAATCTTTCATTCAATATCTATTTCTATATAATGTTTTAGGATACGTAGTTCATTTTACATGTATTATTATAATCTTTTGTGAATATTTGGATGCAAAAAGGTGCTTGCACTTTTTCAAGTGAAATATAAGTAGATCTAAATGAGTTGGGTGTCTGAACTTGATTTAACTTCATATTCATTGATCATACATTGAGTAAAATACTGGCATCTTATCACTATTATTCACAACTGTAATTGATTCCCGATTCATATTGGGTTCAGACTAGTGTCTTGATCTCGTTCCAACTTCTACCCTTGCATTGACACATAACAAAGGTATCTATGGGTAGAGAGTTGTCATTTTCATTCATTTATTACTTTTCTAGGAAAGTTGGTTCAAAGATGGTGGTTGAGTGTTTTGGATGAGTTTGATAGTAGTGAATCGATTTCAAGGGTTGGTTGTGTGTTCTCTTGTATGGTTTTGGTTTTGCTTTAAAAGTAGATACAGATGTTGCAATCGTGATTTTACAATGTGATTTATGCGATCCTTAGGCTTATACTTGATTAAATTAGCTCTAGAGTGGTTTAGAAGGTTCTCGAGTCAAAACTCCATAGTATTGATGGTTGTTACAGGAATTAAATCTTTCATTCAATATATTTCTATTTAATATTTTAGTATACGTAGTAATTTAACATGTATTATGTTAACCTTTCGTGAAAATTTGGATGCAAAAATAGGTGCTTGCACAATCTCAAGTGAAATATAAGTAGATCTAAATGAGTTGGGTGTACGAGCTTGATTTAACTTCATATTCATGATCGTACATTGAGTAAAATGCTTGACATCTTATCACTATTATTCGTAACTGTACTTTAATTCACAATTCATATTGGGTTCAGACTAGTCTCATGATCTCGTTCCAACTTCTACGCTTGCGTTGACATATAATAAAGGTATCTATGAGTATGAGTTGTCATTTTCATTTATTTATTAGCTTTTCTAGGAAAGTGGTTTCAAAGATACTGGTTGAGTGTTTTGGATGAGTTTGATAGTAGTGAATCGAATTCATGGTGGGTTGTGTGGTCTCTTGTTTGGTTTTGGTTTCACTTTAAACAATATATACAGATGTTTCAATCGCGATTTTACAATGAGCTTTATGCGATCATTTGGCTTATACTTGTTTAAATTAGTTCTGGAGTGTGTTTAGAAGGTTTTAGAGTCAAAACCGCATATTATTGACGGTAGTTACAGAAATTAAACCTTTCATTCAATATCTATTTCTATTTAATGTTTTTGTATTCGTAGTTCATTTTACATGTGTTATGTTTACCTTTCGTGAATATTTGGATGCAAAAATAGGTGCTTGCACTATTTCAACTGACAAATAAGTAGATCTAAATGAGTTGGGTGTGTGAGCTTGATTTAACTTCATATTCATTGATCATACATTGTGTAATATACTTGACATCTTATCACTATTATTCACAACTGTAATTTGATTCTCGATTCATATTGGGTTCCGACTAGTGTCTTGATCTGGTTCCAACTTCTACGCTTCCGTTGACACATAATAAAGGTGTCTATGGGTTGAGAGTTATCATTTTCATTTATTTGATTAGCTTTTCTAGAAATAGGGTTCAAAGATGGTGGTTGAGTGTTTTGGATGAGATTGATAGAAGTGAATCGAATTCAAGGGTGGGTTGTGTGTCTCTTGTTTAGTTTTGGTTTTGGTTTTTTTATACAAAAGATACAGATGTCTCAATCGTGATTTTACAATGTGATTTATGCGATCATTAGGCTTATACTTGATTAAATTAGTTCTGGAGTGTGTTTAGAAGGTTCTAGAGTCAAAACCCCAAAGTATTGACGGTGGTTACGGAATTAAACCTTTCATTCAATATCTATTTCTATTTAATGTTTTAGTATTCGTAGTTCATTTTACATGTATTATGTTAACCTTTCGCTAATATTTGCATGCAAAAATAGGTGCTTGCACTATTTCAAGTGTAATATAAGTAGATCTAACTGAGTTGGGTGTGTGAGCTTGATTTAACTTCAAATTCATTGATCATACATTGAGTAAAATACTTGACATCTTATCACTATTATTCACAACTGTAATTTGATTCTCGATTCTATTGGGTTCCGAATAGTGTCTTGATCTCGTTCTAACTTACGCTTGTGTTGACACATAATAAGGTATCTATGGGTAGAGAGTTGTCATTTTCATTCATTTTATTAGCTTTTCTATGAAAGTGGGTTCAAAGATGGTGGTTGAGTGTTTTGGATGAGTTTGATAGTAGTGTATCAAATTCAAGGGTGGGTTGTGTGGTCTCTTGTTTGGTTTTGGTTTCGCTTTAAACAGTAGATACAGATGTTGCAATCATGATTTTACAATGTGATTTATGCGATCCTTAGGCTTATACTTGATCAAATTAGCTCTGGAGTGTTTAGAAGGTTCTAGAGTCAAAACACCATAGTATTGACGGTTGTTACGGGAATTTAATTATTTCATCATTCAAAATCTATTTCTATTTATTGTTTTAGTATATGTAGTTAATTTAACATGTATTATGTTAACCTTTAGTAAAAATTTGGATGCAAAAATAGGTGTTTGCACTATTTCAAGTAAAATTTAAGTAGATCTAAATGAGTTGGGTGTGCAAGCTTGATTTAACTTCATATTCATTGATCGTACATTGAGTAAAATACTTGTATCTTATCACTATTATTCATAACTGTAATTTAATTCTCGATTCATATTGGGTTCGACTAGTCTCATGATCTCGTTCCAACTTCTACGCTTGCATTGACATGTAATAAGGTATCTAGGGTAGTGAGTTGTCATTTTCATTCATTTTATTAGCTTCTCTAGGAAAGAGGGTTCAAAGATGGTGGTTAAGTGTTTTGGATGAGTTTGATAGTAGTGAATCGAATTCATAGGTGGGTTGTGTGTTCTCTTGTTTGGTTTTGGTTTTAATTTAAACAACAGTACAGATGTTTCAATCACGATTCTACAATGTAATTCATGCAAGCATTAGACTTATACCTGATTAAATTAGTTCTGGAGTGTGTTTAGAAGGTTTTAGAGTCAAACCCCATAGTATTGACGGTAGTTACGGGAATTAACCTTTCATTCAATATCTATTTCTATATAATGTTTTAGGATACGTAGTTCATTTTACATGTATTATGTTAATCTTTTGTGAATATTTGGATGCAAAAATAGGTGCTTGCACTATTTCAAGTGAAATATAAGTAGATCTAAATGAGTTGGGTGTCTGAACTTGATTTAACTTCATATTCATTGATCATACATTGAGTAAAATACTTGACATCTTATCACTATTATTCACAAATGTCATTGATTCTCGATTCATATGGGTTCAGACTAGTGTCTTGATCTCGTTCCAACTTCTACCCTTGCGTTGACACATAACAAGGTATCTATGGGTAGAGAGTTGTCATTTTCATTAATTTATTAACTTTTCTAGGAAAGTTGGTTCAAAGATGGTGGTTGAGTGTTTTGGATGAGTTTGATAGTAGTGAATCGATTTCAAGGGTGGTTTGTGTCTCTTGTATGGTTTTGGTTTCGCTTTAAACAGTAGATACAGATGTTGCAATCGTGATTTTAAAATGTGATTTATGCGATCCTTAGGCTTATACTTGATTAAATTAGCTCTAGAGTGGTTTAGAAGTTCTCGAGTCAAACTCTAGTATTGACGGTTGTTACAAGAATTTAAATCTCATTCCATATATATTTCTATTAATATTTTAGTATACGTAGTTATTACATTTTATGTATTATGTTAACCATTCGCGAAAATTTGGATGCAAAAATAGTTGCTTGCACTATCTCATGTGAAATATAAGTAGATCTAATGAGTTGGGTGTACGAGCTTGATTTAACTTCATATTCAATGATCGTACATTTAGTAAAATACTTGACATCTTATCACTATTATTCACAAATGTAAATTGATTCTCGATTCATATTGGGTTCAGACTAGTGTCTTGATCTCGTTCCAACTTCTACCCTTGCGTTGACACTTAACAAAGGTATCTATGGGTAGAGAGTTGTCATTTTCATTCATTTATTAACTTTTCTAGAAAAGTTGGTTCAAAGATGGTGGTTGAGTGTTTTGGATGAGTTTGATAGTAGTGAATCGATTTCAAGGGTTGGTTGTGTGGTCTCTTGTTGGTTTTGGTTTCGCTTTAAACAGTAGATACAGATGTTGCAATCGTGATTTTAAAATGTGATTTATGCGATCCTTAGGCTTATACTTGATTAAATTAGCTCTGGAGTGTTTTAGAAGGTTCTAGTGTCAAAACACCATAGTATTGATGGTTGTTACGGGAATTTAATTATTTCATTCAAAATCTATTTCTATTTAATGTTTTAGTATATGTAGTTAATTTAACATGTATTATGTTAACCTTTCGTAAAATTTGGATGCAAAAATAGGTGCTTGCACTATTTCAAGTAAACTTTAAGTAGATCTAAATGAGTTGGGTGTGCGAGCTTGATTTAACTTCATATTCATTGATCGTACATTGAGTAAAATACTTGGCATCTTATCACTATTATTCTTAACTGTAATTTATTCTCGATTCATATTGGGTTCGTACTAGTCTCATGATCTCGTTCCAACTTCTACGCTTGCATTGACATAATAAAGGTATCTATGGGTAGTTAGTTGTCATTTTCATTCATTTTATTAGCTTCTCTAGGAAAGAGGGTTCAAAGATGGTGGTTGAGTGTTTTGGATGAGTTTGATAGTAGTGATTGAATTCATGGGTGGGTGTGTGGTCTCTTTTTGGTTTTGGTTTTTATCTAAACAACATATACAGATGTTTCACTCGCGATTCTATAATGTAATTCATGCAAGCATTAGACTTATACCTGATTAAATTAGTTCTGGAGTGTGTTTAGAAGGTTTTAGAGTCAAAACCCCATAGTACTGATGGTTGTTACGGGAATTAAACCTTTTATTCAATATCTATTTCTATATAATGTTTTCGGATACGTAGTTCATTTTACATGTATTATGTTAATCTTTCGTGAATATTTGGATGCAAAAATAGGTGCTTGAACTATTTCAAGTGAAATATAAGTAGAACTAATGAGTTGGGTGTCTGAACTTGATTTAACTTCATATTCATTGATCATACATTGAGTAAAATACTTGACTTCTTATCACTATTATTCACAACTGTAATTTGATTCTCGATTCATATTGGGTTCCGACTAGTGTCTTGATCTCGTTGCAACTTCTACGCTTGCGTTGACACATAATAAAGGTATCTATGGGTAGTGTGTTGTCTTTTTCATTCATTTTATTAGCTTTTCTAGGAAAAAGGGTTCAAAGATGGTGGTTGAGTGTTTTGGATGAGTTTGATAGTAGTGAATCGAATTCATGAGTGGGTTGTGTGGCCTCTTGTTTGGTTTTGGTTTTGCTTTAAACAATATAAATAGATGTTTCAGTCACAATTTTACAATGTGATTTATGCGATCATGAGGCCTATACTTGATAAAATTAGTTGAGGAGTGTGTTTAGAAGGTTCTAGAGTCAAAACCCCATAGTATTGACGGTAGTTACTGGAATTAAACCTTTCGTTCAATATCTATTTCTATTTAATGTTTTAGTATTTCTAGATCAGTTTACATGTATTATGTTAACCTTTCGTGAATATTGGATGCAAATTTAGGTGCTTGCACTATTTCAAGTGAAATATAAGTAGATCTAAATGAGTTGGGTGTGTGAGCTTGATTTAACTTCATATTCATTGATCATACATTGAGTAAATACTTGACATGTTATCACTATTATTCACAACTGTAATTTGATTCTCGATTCATATTGGGCTCCGACTAGTGTCTTGATCTCGTTCCAACTTCTACGCTTGCGTTGAGACATAATAAGGTATCAATGGGTAGAGAGTTGTCATTTTCATTTTTATTAGCTTTTCTAAGAAGTGGGTTCAAAGATGGTGGTTGAGTGTTTTGCATGAGATTGATAGTAGTGAATCAATTCAAGGGTGGGTTGTGTCGTCTCTTGTTTTGTTTTGGTTCTGCTTTTAACAATAGATACAGATGTCTCAATCGTGATTTTACAATGTGATTTATGCGATCATTAGGCTTATACTTGATTAAATTAGTTTAGGAGTGTGTTTAGAAGGTTCTAGAGTCAAAACCCCAAAGTATTGACGGTGTTACGAAAATTAAACCTTTCATTCACTATCTATTTCTATTTAATGTTTTAGTATACGTAGTTCATATTACATGCATTATGTTAACCTTTTGTAAATATTTGAATGCAAAAATTGGTGCTTGCATTATTTCAAGTAAAATTTTAGTAGATCTAAATAAGTTAGGTGTGCGAGCTTGATTTAACTTCATATTCATTGATCGTACATTGAGTAAAATACTTGGCATCTTATCACTATTATTCATAACTGTAATTTAATTCTCGATTCATATTGGGTTCAGACTAGTCTCATGATCTCGTTCCAACTTAACGCTTGCGTTGACATATATAAAGGTATCTATGGGTAGGGTTGTTGTGTCATCTCTTGTTTGGTTTTGGTTCCGCTTTAAACAACTATACAGATATTTCAATCTTGACTTTACAATGTGATATATGCGATCATTAGGCTTATACTTGATTAAGGTAGTTCTAGAGTGTGTTTAGAAGGTTCTAGAGTCAAAACCCCATAGTATTGACCGTTGTTACGGGAGTTAAACCTTTCATTAAATATCTATTTCCATTTAATGTTTTAATATACGTATTTCATTTAACATGCATTATTTTAGCCTTTCGCGAATTTTTGATGCAAAAATAGGTGCTTGCACTATCTCAAGTGAAATATAAGTAGATCTAAATGAGTTGGGTGTGTGAGCTTGATTTAACTTCATATTCATTGATGGTACATTGAGTAAAATACTTGACATCTTATCATTATTATTCACAACCTTAATTTGATTATCGATTCATATTAGGTTCCAACTAGTGTCTTAATCTCATTTCAACTGCTATGCTTGCATTGACACATAATAAAGGTATCATGGGTAGAGTGTTGTCATTTTCATTCATTTGATTAGCTTTTCTAGGAAAGACGTTCAATGATGGTGGTTGAGTGTTTTGGATGATATTGATAGTAGTGAATCGAATTCAAGGGTGGGTTGTGTGGTCTCTTGTTTGGTTTTGTTTTCGCTTTAAACAATAGATACAGATGTTTCAATCGCGATTTTACAATGTGGTTTGAGCGATCATTAGGCTTATACTTGATTAAATTAGTTATGGAGTGTGTTTAGATGGTTCTAGAGTCAAAAGCCCATAGTATTGACGGTTGTTACGGGAGTTAAACCTTTTATTCAATATCTATTTCTATTTAAAATTTTAGTATACCTAGTTCAATTTACATATATTATGTTAACCTTTCGTGAAAATTGGATGCAAAAATAAGTGATTGCACTATTTCAAGTGAAATATAAGTAGATCTAAATGAGTTGGGTTTGTGAGCTTGATTTACCTTTATATTCATTGATCGTACCTTGACTAAAATACTTGACATCTTATCACTATTATTCAAAACTGTGACTTGATTCTCGATTCATATTGGGTTCCGACTAGTGTCTTGATCTCGTTCCAACTTCTACGCTTGCGTTGACACATAATAAAGGTATCTATTGGTAGAGAGTTTTCATTTTCATTCATTTTATTAGCTTTTCTAGGAAAGAGGGTTCAAAGATGGTGGTTGAGTGTTTTGGATGAGATTGATAGTAGTGAATCGATATCAAGGGTGGGTTGTGTCATCTCTTGTTTGGTTTTGGTTCCGCTTTAAACAATAGATACATGTTTCAATTGTGATTTTACAATATGATTTAAGCGATCGTTAGGCTTATACTTGATTAAATTAGTTCAGGAGTGTGTTTAGATGGTTCTAGAGTCAAAAGCCCATTGTATTGACGGTTTTTACGGGAGTTAAACCTTTTATTCAATATCTATTTCTATTTAATATTTTAGTATACGTAGTTCATTTTACATGTATTATGTTAACCTATCGTGAAAATTTGGATGCAAAAATAGGTGATTGCACTATATCAAGTGAAATATAAGTAGATCTAAATGAGTTGGTTTGTGAACTTGATTTGACTTTATATTCATTGATCGTACCTTGAGTAAAATACTTGACATCTTATTACTATTGCTCAAAACTGTGACTTGATTCTCGATTCATATTAGGTTCCGACAAGTGTTTTGATCTCGTTCCGACTTCTACGCTTGGGTTGAAACATAATAAGGTATCTATGGTAGAGAGTTGTCATTTTCATTCATTTTATTAGCTTTTCTAGGAAAGTGGGTTCAAAGATGGTGTTGAGTGTTTTGGATGAGATTGATAGTAGTGAATCAAATTCAAGGGTGGTTGTGTCGTCTATTGTTTTGTTTTGGTTCCGCTTTAAACAATAGATACAGATGTTTCAATCGTGATTTTACAATGTGATATATGCGATCATTAGGCTTATACTTGATTAATTAGTTCTGGAGTGTGTTTAAAGGTTCTAGAGTCAAAAGCCCATAGTATTGACGGTTGTTACGCGAGTTAAACCTTTATTCAATATCTATTTCTATTTAATGTTTTAGTTTACGTGGTTCATTTTACATGTATTATGTTAACCTTCCGCAAAAATTTGGATCCAAAAATATTGATTGCACTATTTCAAGTGAAATATAAGTAGATCTAAATAAGTTGGGTGTGTGAGCTTGATTTAACTTTATATTCATTGATCGTACCTTGAGTAAAATACTTGACGTTTTATCACTATTGTTCAAAACTTTAATTTAATTCTTGATTCCTATTGGGTTCCGACTAGTGTCTTCATCTCGTTCCAACTTCTATGCTTGCGTTGACACATAATAAAGGTATCTATGGTAGTGAGTTGTCATTTTCATTCATTTTATTAGCTTTTCTAGGAAAGAGGGTTCAAAGATGATGGTTGAGTGTTTTGGATGAGATTGATAGTAGTGAATGAATTGAAGGTGGGTTGTGTGGTATGTTGTTTTTTTTGTTTTCGCTTTAAATAATAGTTACGGATGTTTCAATCGCTATTTTACAATGTGATTTATGCGATCATTAGGCTTATACTTGATTAAATTAGTTCTGGAGTGTGTTTAGAAGGTTCTATAGTCAAAAGCCCATAGTATTGACGTTGTTACGGGAGTTAAACCTTTTTTCAATATCTATTTATTTAATATTTTAGTATATGTAGTTCATTTTACGTGTGTTATGTTAACCTTTCATGAAAATTTGGATGCAAAAATAAGTGATTGCACTATTTCAAGTGAAATATAAGTAGATCTAAATGAGTTGGGTTTGTGAGCTTGATTTGACTTTATAATTATTGATCGTACCTTGAGTAAATAGTTGACATCTTATTACTATTGCTCAAAACTGTGACTTGATTCTAGATTCATATAGGTTCCGACAAGTGTTTTGATCTCGTTCCGACTTCTACGCTTGGTTGAAACATAATAAAGGTATCTATGGGTAGAGTGTTATCATTTTCAATCATTTTATTAGCTTTTCTAGAAGAGGGTTCAAAGATGGTGGTAAGTGTTTTGGATGAGATTGATAGTAGTGAATCGAATTCAAGGGTGGGTTGTGTCGTCTATTGTTTTATTTGGTTCCGCTTTAAACAATAGATACAAATGTTTCAATCGTGATTTGACAATGTGATTGATGCGATCATTAGGCTTATAGTTGATTAAATTAGTTCTGCAATGTGTTTAGAAGGTTCTAGAGTCAAAAGCCCATACTATTGACGGTTGTTACGGGAGTTAAACCTTTATTCAATATCTATTTCTATTTAATGTTTTAGTTTACGTGTTTCATTTTACATGTATTATGTTAACCTTTCGCGAAAATTTGGTTCCAAAAATAAATGATTTCACTATTTCAAGTGAAATATAAGTAGATCTAAATAAGTTGGGTGTGTGAGCTTGATTTAACTTTATATTAAATGATCGTACCTTGAGTAAATACTTGACGTTTTATCACTATTATTCAAACTTTAATTAATTCTTGATTCCAATTGGGTCCGACTATGTTTCATCTCTTTCCAACTTCTACGCTTGCGTTGACACATAAAAAGGTATCTATGGGTAGAGAGTTGTCATTTTCATTCATTTTATTAGCTTTTCTAGGAAAGAGGGTTCAAGATGGGTGTTGAGTGTTTTGGATGAGATTGATAGTAGTAATCAAATTCAAGGGTGGGTTGTGTCGTCTCTTGTTTGTGTCACACCCTCAAAATCCACTTGCGGAGTTTTACCGCGAGGCGTGTGAACAAACCAGGATCACAGTCAATAGTTACTCAGGACGACTCTATATGCCATAACATAACAAAATCAACCAAAATACCACGTTAAATATGCGGAAGCGTTTTTGAAAACAACCCAAGTCTATAAAGTATAACTTATGGCAAAACAAGTGCCAAACCAAAAGTAAACCAAATTGTTAAAATGTCACATTGTCTTGAAGCATAATGTCTTAAATGAAGTGAACCGTGCAGTGCTCCTATGGCAAGCAAGTTAAGGACTTGAGAAAAGCATACTAAAATGTCAACACATAGGTTGGTGAGTTCAAGAGTTTGAGTTCAATAAACATGTAAACAGTTGCGATAATATAAGCAGTGTATGTAATAGATAGCTAGTCTATTATCAGTAAATATTAATACATAGTGATTTTGCAATTGAAGCTGACTGTGATAGTTGTGCCTCCTGTCACGACTTACCATGTCGTGACAATGATCAATAGGACAAATTGCACCCGGTTGACCTCGAGTCACACAGGTGGGGCTCGTCAGACCCAGTAGTACTACCCAAGTTTCCCCGCTATTAAATATTAACAATTCAAAAGTGTGAGGACTTTTCTCATGGTAAACAGCACTATATTAATATTATACACACTTAAATCATAAAAGCGTTCGTATAAATACCAGTATGCTATCTCCCCCAAAAGAGATTAAGTAAAGAGTGGGGCATGAACTCACCTGATGTATGCAAAGTACTTAGGTTTATTTTGAGAAACGAGAGGATAGCCAACCTTCACAGGTTACCTAGATCATGTGAGTACATAAGTACGTGTAAATAAAAGACATGTGAAACCCTAATCATACCAAAATCAAAGACTCAAGCTTCCAGACAATTAGACACGTTTGACCTAGTTGACCCGTTTGACCCGTTGTGACATTATGAGTTATAATTCAAATAAAGCCAATGAGCACATACAACATACATGATAAGCATTCAAACAGTATCATACATATGCTATATCAATCAGGTGTATCACATAGATCATCATACAATCAACCACTATACAAGTCATGCGAATCTAGCATATTAACATAACCATTAGCTACAATACAACTAACATGTCATACAAGGTTCAATCATTCATCACATGCCATGTGAAGCCACTCACGACTTCACATCCTAAACCCTGCCAATCCCACTAAGTAGGGGCCTCAGATCCGCACGCGTGTATAATGATCACAACCAAATTCTTTAAGCATATACATTGCATCCAACATCACAACAATCAATACCAGACCCAAGCATGATGTCCTACTACTACACACATCCAACCCATACATGATTACCAATTCCAATTATCACCCATGATCATCCAACATGCCATACAACTAGTTTAACACGTTCTATTACACTAGGATCCATCCTTGAACATATTAGCAAGCTCCTATCATCTCAAACATGATCACAACATCATACTTCAACATTTACACAAATAAAGTTTCCCTTTTGGGAAAGAACATCCAGAGTCTATCAAACATCCAAGGTATGCATGAATTCATCAATATACCAATTCAAGCTCATACTATATCTAGACATGATCAACAACACTAAACACCTCGATCCAACAATCTTCATAAACAAAAGTTTCTACTTTTGGCAAGCTATGATCAACATCATCAATTAAAGATTTCTAGCATTCATAATACCAATCTAGCATCTAATTATCATCATGACCCATCCATAACATCAATCCATCAATAGATCACTACTACATGCAAAATAAGTTACTATTCTTAGTAACCTATGAACAATGCATCAAAATCCCAACTTTCTTGCATAATCAACGTATTCTAACATTCATACAACCCAATTATCATCAAACATTCATCAAACAATCATCAACATCACATAATCAAGCCATTTTCGAATTAGGGTTTGCTTAACAACAAAATTCATGATCAAATCCCCAAAAACATATAATTCTTGCATAATCGACGTTAACTAACTGTATACAATCTAACTAACATGTTAACATCATCAAACAACATCAATTTCGACTCCATGAATGCCATTCACGAATTAGGGTTCGGCCACTATGAACACTCACAAAACGTGAAAAATCTAACCTTTAACCAAGTTAAACTTGCAATTGATGATTCCAACAAGTTGTGCATCTTGTAATCGAACAAAATCGAGGTCTAGAGGCTGGATTGTGATCGAATTCGAAGATGGAGAGGGAGAGGGAGGTGTTTGCGGCCGAAGGTGGGTTAGGTTTTGGAATTTTGTTTTAATTAATTTTAATTTACATATTTACCCTTTAAACCCTTGTTTTGGTATTTTGTAAAAACTAAGCTTTAAACTCTTTGTAAAGTGTTTTTAATTTCAAAATATAAAGATATAAACTTATAAGTTCATTATATATCTTATCTTTATAAAAACACAAGACATACGAATAAATAGACACGTTTCCGCGTTACGCGATAAATTCTTTAATTAATTGTTTATAATGTGTAAACACATAAACATAACCCAATATTCACATAATCACTTAGATTCACATCAAATTAACATTAATCATTATTATTAGGTCACCAACGTTCAACGACAACTAGTGTGTGTTCACGACACGTGTATACAAGACTTAACGGAACTAACGGAGTTTGGTAACGTAAATTTACCGGATGTCACATTATCCCCATGTTGAAAGAATTTTCGTCCCGAAAATTGCGTTACATGGTGAGAGTGTTCCATCACTGTTTCCATCACTGGTCTTACTGCATTGGCACAGAAATCGAAATCGTGTGAGTTTTGATGAGTTGTCACATCATCCCCATGTTGAAAGAAATTTCGTCCCGAAATTTAAATCAATACCTTCGTCTGCTGGCATCGTTCCTTCGAATAGTTGAGGGTACTTAAGCTTCATTTGATCTTCCCGTTCCCATGTGAATTCCGGTCCACGTCGCGAATTCCAACGGATTTTAACAATAGGTATCTTGCTTTGCTTAAGTGTTTTCACCTCACGGTCCATCACCTCCACTGGTTCCTCAATAAAACGCAATTGTTCATCCACCTGAATTTCTTCTAGTGGTACGACCGTCATTTCATCAGTTATGCACTTCTTCAAGTTTGACACGTGAAATACATCATGAATTCCACTTAGCGAATCAGGTAGGACTAATCGATAGGCTACTGGACCTACTCTTTCCACAATCTCAAATGGTCCAACGTACCTCGGGTTTAGTTTCCCTCGTTTACCAAACCGAACTACGCCTTTCCATGGTGAGACTTTCAACAAAACCTTGTCACCAACCTGAAACTCTAAGGGTTTCCGTCTCTTGTCAGCATAACTTTTTTGCCTGTCTCGCGCTGCAGCCATACGATTCCGTATCTGTATAATTTTCTCAGTCGTCTCATGAATTAACTCGGGACCTGTTATTGACTATCACCAATTTCCACCCAGCAAACCGGTGATCGACATTTTCTCCGTACAACAACGCCTCGAAAGGTGCTGCTTGTATACTAGTGTGATAACTGTTGTTATAAGAGAATTCCACCAATGGCAGGTGAATTTCCAGTTATTCCCGAAGTCAATCACACAAGCACGTAGCATATCCTCCAACGTCTGTATAGTACGCTCACTCTGACCATCCGTCTGTGGATGATATGCAGTACTCATATCCAAACGTGTACCCAAAGATTTCTGCAATGATTGCCAGAAATGTGACGTGAAACGAGCGTCACGGTCAGAGATAATTGAGATCGGTACCCCGTGTCTCGAAACGATCTCCTTGAGGTACAGGCGAGTTAACTTCTCCATCTTGTCGGTTTCCTTTATTGCAAGGAAATGAGCAGACTTTGTCAATCGATCCACGATAACCCATATCGTGTCACAACCAGTACTAGTCCGGGGTAGTTTAGTAATAAAGTCCATGGAGATTGTTCCCATTTCCACATTGGAATCTCGGGTTGTTGTAATAGTCCAGATGGTTTTTGATATTCCACTTTTACTTTTGAGCAGGTCAAACACTTGCTCACATACGTAGCTACATCCGCTTTCATGTTAGGCCACCAATAGTGAGCCTTTAGGTCATGATACATCTTGTCAGATCCAGGATGTATAGAATACTTAGATTTGTGTGCCTCGCTCATAACTAAATCTCTCAGATTTCCATGAACAGGCACCCAAAGTCTATCCATGAAATACCGAATTCCATCCTCTTTCATCACTAGCTGCTTATCCATTCCCCTTAAAAATTCGGCACCAATGTTTTCCACTTTTAAAGCCTCTATTTGTGCCTCCTAACTTGTTCGGGCAGTTGGGTACTGATAGTAAGCTGTAAAGCTCGCACCCGTCGGGGTTTAGCTGTTTCCTTCCTGCTTAAAGCATCGGCAACTACGTTCGCCTTTCCCGGATGATACTTAATTGCGCAATCATAATCATTTAGTAGTTCCACCCCAACGCGCTGCCTCATATTCAACTCTTTTTGCTCAAAGATATGTTGAAGACTCTTATGATCGGTGTAGATAGTGCACTTGGTACCGTACAAATAATGTCTCCAGATCTTTAAGGCAAAAAAACTACTGCGCCCAATTCTAAGTCATGGGTAGTATAGTTCTTCTCGTGAACCTTTAGTTGTCTCGAGGCGTAAGCTATCACCTTGTCTCGTTGCATCAAGACACAACCCAATCCTTGAATGGATGCATCGCAATACACCACAAAGTCATCTGTTCCCTCTGGTATGCTAATATCGGGGCAGTACAGAGTTTTTGTTTTAATAATTGGAAAGCTGATTCTTGACTCTCAGCCCTTTGTATGTCGTTCCTTTGTGAGTCAAGCCTGTGAGAGGTTGTGCGATCTTAGAAAATCCTTCTATGAATCGGCGGTAATATCCTGCTAATCCTAGAAATTGTCTTATCTCGCTTGGCGTTTTGGGTGTAGTCCAATTCTTTATCGCCTCAATTTTGGCAGGATCAACGTGTATTCCTTTCTCATTAACAATATGACCTAGGAATTGTACTTCTCTTATCCAAAAGTCACACTTTGAGAATTTAGCATACAACTGCTCATTTTTCAACAGTTCCAAGATCATTCGTAAGTGCTCTTCATGCTCCTCCTTGGTCATAGAGTATATCAGTATATCATCGATGAACACAATGACAACTGATCAAGATAAGGTTTGCACACACGGTTCATGAGGTCCATGAACACAGCAGGTGCATTAGTCACCCAAAAGGCATGACCAAGAACTCATAATGACCATAACGAGTACGAAATGCAGTCTTGGGAATATCTCCTCTCGAACTTTGAGTTGATGATAACCAGATCTCAAGTCAATCTTCGAGTAATAGCTTGATCCTTGAAGCTGATCGAACAAGTCGTCGATACGAGGTAAAGGGTATCGGTTTTTGACTGTTACTTTGTTTAACTCTCGATAATCGATGCACATCCAAAATGTACCATCCTTCTTCTTAACAAAGAGTACAGGAGCTCCCCAAGGTGATGTACTAGGTCGAATAAAGCCCTTATCCAAAAGCTCCTGAAGTTGTGACGACAACTCCTGTAGTTCGTTTGGTGCTAATCGATAGGGTGCTCTAGCAATCGGGGCTGCGCCAGGAGTCAACTCAATCTGGAATTCCACTTGGCGGTGCGGTGGTAATCCAGGAAGATCTTCTGGGAACACCTCCGGAAAGTCGCGTACCACGGGAATATCCTCCATTCTCTTTTCTTCCTTTTGCTTATCGGTCACAAGTGCTAGGATAGCCACGCGGCCCTTTCGTAACAACTTTTGAGCTTTCATATACGAGATGATGCCTATCACAGCACCACTCCTATCACCTTTGACAGTAAGAATTTGATCACCAACCGGGATCCGTATAATCTTCTCGTGACATATGACTTCCGCTTGCTTGCTAGAGAGCCAATCCATGCCTATCACAACATCAAAACTTCCCAGCGTAACAGGCATGAGATCTATAGCGAAAGTATGACCAGCAAGTTCTATCCTACAGTCTTTAAGGATATGCGTTACATGGATTTGCTTACCGTCGGCTAATTCCACAGTGTACTTAGATTCTAAAGCAGAGGGTATATCACTTAAAAGACTAAGAATTTTAAGGACACAAAACTCCTATCGGCTCCAGTATCAAATAGTACCGTAGCAAAACAACCATTAACAGGGAATCTACCAGTAACAGTTGTGGGATCATTTAGAGCCTCACCTGAGCCAATGACGAAGGCTCTCCCTTTGGCTCCATCTCTATTGCCTCCATTTCCAGTGCCATTTCCACCATTGTTGTTATTATTGCCATTGTTGTTGTTCCCATGATTGTTGGTGTTGTTGTTGTTGTTGTTGCCATTTCCGTTCCTTCTTAGTTGTGGGCAGTTTCGCTTGTAATGCCCTTCTTTCCCACACTCAAAACAACCCTTGGGGGTTCTTGAGGTGTTGTGGCCTCCTCATTAGTTCACCACGGCAATCCTTCGCAGCGTGTCCAATCTTTCCACAACGTTGACACTTGAAGCTATCACACCGTCCCACGTGGTGGTAGTTACACCGTGGGCATTTGGGATGTCTTCCGCCGTAACCGCTGGGTCCTTGGTTATTTGGGGCAGTTTGGTTGAAATTGCGGTTATTATCGAACCGCCACTGTTGCTGCTGAGCTGGTTGTTGTTGCTGTTGGGATTGTTGTTGACCGCCAGACGATGATGATGATGATTTGTTGTTGCTGTTGCTGGGAGCATCCCACTTCCTTTTGTTGTCGGGCACGCTTACCACAGCGCCCCGTTTGGGTAGACGCCTTTGCTCTACCGCCTGGTCAGTAAGTTTGTGAGCAATCTGGATGGCCTGCTGGATCGTAGTTGGGTTAGAAGCCGTTACCATACTTTGGATTTCAGGCACCAACCCTCGTATGTAGTGCTCGATTCTCTTATGTGTCTCATTAACCATTCCTGGACACAATGTAGCCAGCTCATGAGTACGGGTCGTGTAAGCCTCAATTTCTGAACCCTTCATCTTGAGCTGCCAGAATTCCATCTCCAACTTTTGCACCTCGTTTCGAGGACAGTACTCCTCGATCATCATATCCTTGAACTCATTCCAGGGGAGTCCATTTGCCATCGCTTGTCCAAGCATCTGGACTTGCGCGTCCACCAAGACAGGGCAGCACCCTCCAAAGTCCCGGTGGCATACTTTACTTGATCCGCCGGTGGACAGTTACATTGGAGAAAACGGACTCAGTCTTCTCGAACCAGCGTACTAGCCCTACAGCACCCTCTGTACCGTTGTAGGTGTGTGGTTTACAGTCCATGAAGGACTTGTACGTACACACTGGTGGTCCTGTTTTAACACAACACACATTAACCAAACATCCCTTACAGTATAAAGGATATCAGATTTGTTTTTCTGTATTGATGTCTCAGGTTGTACACCTCTTGCTGTAGTGTACAGACATCACCTGTGAGTCGTCTTACACGATGCTGTTCAGTATCCAGTGCAGCCATTAGTGCAGCAATCAGTTGCTCGTTGGACTGCGCCGTTCGTGGGAGTGAAAGCATGGGCTGATTGGCATTGTTCCTAGTCCTTGGCTTTAGGACAGGTACGCGCTCCCTAAACATGATATGGTCAACAAACCTAGGATAAGAACGCCAGTCACGCGGAGGGTCACGCTTCATCAACGCGAATGGTTTATCCTAGTCAATCTCCTCTCGGGGATAAGCCAGTCTGGGCCAATCGAATCCATCATCAGGTACAGGTGCGGGAGGTGGGGATTCAGATCGTGTAGGTGATTCGGGTCGTTTACCCGGAGCTCTTGAAGACGATGCCATGCTGCAGATAATGTAATGTGTATGCCAATGAGTGTACAGTCGATGGAACAAGAAACAGGTAACTAACTAACTGTGCGGTTATAGTCTAGTGTGTATGCAACCTAGTTCCCTATAACCAATGGCTCTGATACCAATCTGTCACACCCTCAAAATCCACTTGCGGAGTTTTACCGCGAGGCGTGTGAACAAACCAGGATCACAGTCAATAGTTACTCAGGACGACTCTATATGCCATAACATAACAAAATCAACCAAAATACCAGCGTTAAATAATGCGGAAGCGTTTTTGAAAACAACCCAAGTCTATAAAGTATAACTTATGGCAAAACAAGTGCCAAACCAAAAGTAAACCAAAATTGTTAAAATGTCACATTGTCTTGAAGCATAATGTCTTAAATGAAGTGAACCGTGCAGTGCTCCTATGGCAAGCAAGTTAAGGACTTGAGAAAAGCATACTAAAATGTCAACACATAGGTTGGTGAGTTCAAGAGTTTGAGTTCAATAAACATGTAAACAGTTGCGATAAATATAAGCAGTGTATGTTAATAGATAGCTAGTCTATTATCAGTAAATATTAATACATAGTGATTTTGCAATTGAAGCTGACTGTGATAGTTGTTGCCTCCTGTCACGACTTACCATGTCGTGACAATGATCAATAGGACAAATTGCACCCGGTTGACCTCGAGTCACACAGGTGGGGCTCGTCAGACCCAGTAGTACTACCCAAGTTTCCCCGCTATTAAATATTAACAATTCAAAAGTGTGAGGACTTTTCTCATGGTAAACAGCACTATATAATATTATACACAACTTAAATCATAAAAGCGTTCGTATAAATACCAGTATGCTATCTCCCCCAAAAGAGATTAAGTAAAGAGTGGGGCATGAACTCACCTGATGTATGCAAAGTACTTAGGGTTTATTTTGAGAAACGAGAGGATAGCCAACCTTCACAGGTTACCTAGATCATGTGAGTACATAAGTACGTGTAAATAAAAGACATGTGAAACCCTAATCATACCAAAATCAAGACTCAAGCTTCCAGACAATTAGACACGTTTGACCTAGTTGACCCGTTTGACCCGTTGGTGACATTATGAGTTATAATTCAAATAAAGCCAATGAGCACATACAACATACATGATAAGCATTCAAACAGTATCATACATATGCTATATCAACCAGGTGTATCACATAGATCATCATACAATCAACCACTATACAAGTCATGCGAATCTAGCACATTAACATAACCATTAGCTACAATACAACTAACATGTCATACAAGGTTCAATCATTCATCACATGCCATGTGAAGCCACTCACGACTTCACATCCTAAACCCTGCCAATCCCACTAAGTAGGGGCCTCAGATCCGCACGCGTGTGTATAATGATCACAACCAAATTCTTTAAGCATATACATTGCATCCACAACATCACAACAATCAATTACCAGACCCAAGCATGATGTCCTACTACTACACAACATCCAACCCATACATGATTACCAATTCCAATTATCACCATGATCATCCAAACATGCCATACAACTAGTTTAACACGTTCTATTACACTAGGATCCATCCTTGAACATATTAGCAAGCTCCTATCATCTCAAACATGATCACAACATCATACTTCAACATTTACACAAATAAAGTTTCCCTTTTGGGAAAGAACATCCGAGTCTATCAAACATCCAAGGTATGCATGAATTCATCAATAATATACCAATTCAAGCTCATACTAACATCTAGACATGATCAACAACACTAAACACCTCGATCCAACAATCTTCATAAACAAAAGTTTCTACTTTTGGCAAGCTATGATCAACATCATCAAATTAAAGATTTCTAGCATTCATAATACCAATCTAGCATCTAATTATCATCATGAACCCATCCATAACATCAATCCATCAATAGATCACTACTACATGCAAAATAAAGTTACTATTCTTAGTAACCTATGAACAATGCATCAAAATCCCAACTTTCTTGCATAATCAACGTATTCTACATTCATACAACCCAATTATCATCAACATTCATCAAACAATCATCAACATCACATAATCAAGCCATTTTCGAATTAGGGCTTGCTTAACACCAAAATTCATGATCAAATCCCCAAAAACATATAATTCTTGCATAATCGACGTTAACTAGCATGTATACAATCTAACTAACATGTTAACATCATCAAACAACATCAATTTCGACTCCATGAATGCCAATTCACGAATTAGGTTCGGCCACTATGAACAACTCACAAAAACGTGAAAAATCTAACCTTTAACCAAGTTATAACTTGCAATTGATGATTCCAACAAGTTGTGCACCTTGTAATCGAACGAAATCGAGGTCTAGAGGCTGGATTGTGATCGAATTCGAAGATGGAGAGGGAGAGGGAGGTGGTTTGCGGCCGAAGGTGGGTTAGGGTTTTGGAATTTGTTTTTTAATTAATTTAATTACATATTTACCCTTAAACCCTTGTGTTTTGGTATTTTGTAAAAACTAAGCTTTAAACTCTTTGTAAAGTGTTTTTAACTTCAAAATATAAAGATATAAACTTATAAAGTTCATTATATATCTTATCTTTATAAAAACACAAGACATACGAATAAATAGACACGTTTCCGCGTTACGCGATAAATTCTTTAATTAATGTTTATAAATGTGTAAACACATAAACATAACCCAATATTCACATAATCACTTAGATTCACATCAAATTAACATTAATCATTATTATTAGGTCACCAACGTTCAACGACAACTAGTGTGTGTTCACGACACGTGTATACAAGACTTAACGGAACTAACGGAGTTTGGTAACGTAAATTTACCGGATGTCACATTATCCCCATGTTGAAAGAATTTTCGTCCCGAAAATTGCGTTACATGGTGAGAGTGTTCCATCACTGGTTTCCATCACTGGTCTACTGCATTGGCACACAGAAATCGAAATCGTGTGAGTTTTGGATGAGTGTCACATTTTGTTTTGGTTCCGCTTTAAACAATAGATACAGATGTTTCAATCGTGATTTTACAATGTGATCTATGCGATCATTAGGCTTATACTTGATTAAATTAGTTCTGGAGTGTGTTTAGAAGGTTCGAGAGTCAAAAGCCCATAGTATTGACGGTTGTTACGGGAGTTAAACCTTTTATTCAAAATCTATTTCTATTTAATGTTTTAGTTTACGTGGTTCATTTTACATGTATTATGTTAACCTTTCGTGAAAATTTGGATCCAAAATAATTGATTGCACTATTTCAAGTGAAATATAAGTATATCTAAATAAGTTGGGTGTGTGAGCTTGATTTAACTTTATATTCATTGATCGTACCATGAGTAAAATACTTGACGTTTTATCACTATTATTCAAAACTTTAATTTAATTCTTGATTCCTATTGGGTTCTGACTAGTGTCTTCATCTCGTTCCAACTTCTACGCTAGCGTTGACACATAATAAAGGTATCTATGGGTAGTGAGTTGTCATTTTCATTCATTTTATTAGCTTTTCTAGGAAAGAGGGTTCAAAGATTATGGTTGAGTGTTTTGGATGAGATTGATAGTAGTGAATTGAATTGAAGGGTGGGTAGTGTGGTATGTTGTTTTTTTTTGTTTTCGCTATAAATAATAGTTACGGATGTTTCAGTCGCTATTTTACAATGTGATTTATGCGATCATTAGGCTTATACTTGATTAAATTATTTCTGAAGTGTGTTTAGAAGGTTCTATAGTCAAAAGCCCATAGTATTGACGGTTGTTACGGGAGTTAAACCTTTTATTCAATATCTATTTCTATTTAATATTATAGTATATGTAGTTCATTTTACATGTATTATGTTAACCTTTCGTGAAAATTTGGATGAAAAAATAAGTGATTGCACTATTTCAAGTGGAATATAAGTAGATCTGAATGAGTTGGGTTTGTGAGCTTGATTTACCTTTATATTCGTTGATCGTAAGTTGAGTAAAACACTTGACATCTTATCACTATTATTCAAAACTGTGACTTGATTCTCGATTCATAATGGGTTCCGATTAGTGTCTTGATCTCGTTCCAACTTCTACGCTTGCGTTGACACATAATAAAGGTATCTATGGGTAGAGAGTTGTCATTTTCATTCATTTTTTAGCTTTTCTAGGAAAGAGGGTTCAAAGATGGTTGTTGAGTGCTTTGGATGAGATTAATAATAGTGAATCGAATTCAAGGGTGGGTAGTGTCGTCTCTTGTTTGGTTTTGGTTCCGCTTTAAACAATAGATACAGATATTTCAATCTTGACTTACAATGTGATTTATGCGATCATTAGCCTTATACTTGATTAAATAGTTCTGGGGTGTGTTTAGAAGGTTCTAGAGTCAAAAGCCCATAGTATTGACGGTTGTTACGGGAGTTAAACCTTTTATTAAATATCTATTTCTATTTAATGTTTTAGTATACGTGTTCATTTTACATGTATTATGTTAACCTTTCGTGAAAATTTGGATCCAAAATAATTGATTGCACTATTTCAAGTGAAATATAAGTATATCTAAATAAGTTGGGTGTGTGAGCTTGATTTAACTTTATATTCATTGATCGTACCATGAGTAAAATACTTGACGTTTTATCACTATTATTCAAAACTTTAATTTAATTCTTGATTCCTATTGGGTTCTGACTAGTGTCTTCATCTCGTTCCAACTTCTACGCTAGCGTTGACACATAATAAGGTATCTATGGGTAGTGAGTTGTCATTTTCATTCATTTTATTAGCTTTTCTAGGAAAGAGGGTTCAAAGATTATGGTTGAGTGTTTTGGATGAGATTGATAGTAGTGATCGAATTCAAGGGTGGGTAGTGTGGTATGTTGTTTTTTTTTGTTTTCGCTATAAATAATAGTTACGGATGTTTCAGTCGCTATTTTACAATGTGATTTATGCGATCATTAGGCTTATACTTGATTAAATTATTTCTGAAGTGTGTTTAGAAGGTTCTATAGTCAAAAGCCCATAGTATTGACGGTTGTTACGGGAGTTAAACCTTTTATTCAATATCTATTTCTATTTAATATTATAGTATATGTAGTTCATTTTACATGTATTATGTTAACCTTTCGTGAAAATTTGGATGAAAAATATTGATTGCACTATTTCAAGTGGAATATAAGTAGATCTGAATGAGTTGGGTTTGTGAGCTTGATTTACCTTTATATTCGTTGATCGTAAGTTGAGTAAAACACTTGACATCTTATCACTATTATTCAAAACTGTGACTTGATTCTCGATTCATAATGGTTCCGATTAGTGTCTTGATCTCGTTCCAACTTCTACGCTTGCGTTGACACATAAAAAGGTATCTATGGGTAGAGAGTTGTCATTTTCATTCATTTTTTAGCTTTTCTAGGAAAGAGGGTTCAAAGATGGTTGTTGAGTGCTTTGGATGAGATTAATAATAGTGAATCGAATTCAAGGGTGGGTAGTGTCGTCTCTTGTTTGGTTTTGGTTCCGCTTTAAACAATAGATACAGATATTTCAATCTTGATTACAATGTGATTTATGCGATCATTAGCCTTATACTTGATTAACATAGTTCTGGGGTGTGTTTAGAAGGTTCTAGAGTCAAAAGCCCATAGTATTGACGGTTGTTACGGGAGTTAAACCTTTTATTAAATATCTATTTCTATTTAATGTTTTAGTATACGTGGTTCATTTTACATGTATTATGTTAACCTTTCGCGAAAATTTGGAATTAAAGATAATTGATTGCACTATTTCAAGTGAAATATAAATAGATTTAAATGAGTTGGGTGTGTGAGCTTGATTTAACTTTATATTCATAGATCGTACATTGAGTAAAATACTTGACATCTTATTACTATTGTTCAAAACTGGGACTTGATTCTCTATTCATATTGGGTTCCAACTAGTGTCTTTATCTCGTTCCGACTTCTACGCTTGCGTTGACACATAATAAAGGTATCTATCGGTAGAGAGTTGTCATTTTCATTCATTTTATTAGCTTTTCTAGAAAAGAGGGTTCAAAGATGGTGGTTGAGTGTTTTGGATGAGATTGATAGTAGTGAATCGAATTCAAGGGTGGGTTGTGTCGTCTCTGTTTTGTTTTGGTTCCGCTTTAAACAATAGATACAGATGTTTCAATCTTGATTTTACAATGTTATTTATGCGATCATTAGGCTTATACTTGATTAAATTAGTTCTGGAGTGTGTTTAGAAGGTTCTAAAGTCAACAGCCCATAGTATTGACGGTTGTTACGGGAGTTAAACATTTTATTCAATATCTATTTCTATTTAATATTTTAGTATACGTAGTTCATTTTACATGTATTATGTTAACCTATCGTGAAAATTTGGATGCAAAAATAAGTGATTGCATTATTTCAAGTGAAATATAAGTAGATCTATATGAGTTGGGTTCGTGTGCTTGATTTGACTTTATATTCATTGATCGTACCTTGAGTAAAATACTTGACATCTTATTACTATTGTTCAAAACTATGACTTGATTCTCGATTCATATTGAGTTCCGACTAGTGTCTTGATCTCGTTCAGACTTCTACGCTTGCGTTGACACATAATAAAGGTATCTACGGGTAAAGAGTTGTCACTTTCATTCATTTTATTAGCTTTTCTAGGAAAGAGGGTTCAAGATGGTGGTTGAGTGTTCTGGATGAGATTGATAGTAGTGAATCGAATTAAAGGCTGGGTTGTGTCGTCTCTTGTTTGGTTTTGGTACCGTTTTAAAAAATAGATACACATGTTTCAATCGTGATTTTAAAATGTGATTTATGCGATCATTAGGCTTATACTTGATTAAATTAGTTCTGGAGTGTGTTTAGATGGATCTAGAGTCAAAATCCCATAGTATTGACGGTTGTTAGGGAGTTAAACGTTTTATTCAATATCTATTTCTATTTAATATTTTAGTATACGTAGTTCATTTTACATGTATTATGTTAACCGTTCGTGAACATTTGGATGCAAAAATAAGTGATTGTACTATTTAAGTTAAATATAAGTAGATCTATATGAGTTAGGTTTGTGAGCTTGATTTAACTTTATATTCATTGATCGTACCTAGAGTAAAATACTTGACATCTATTACTATTGTTTAAAACAGTGACTTGATTCTCGATTCATATTGGGTTCCGACTAGTGTCTTGATCTCGTTCCGACTTCTACGCTTACGTTGACACATAATAAAGGTATCTATGGGTTGGGTTTGTGAGCTTGATTTGACTATATATTCATTGATCGTACCTTGAGTAAAATACTTGACATCTTATTACTATTGTTCAAAACTGTGACTTGATTCTCGATTCATATTGGGTTCCGACTAGTGTCTTGATCTCGTTCCGACTTCTACGCTTGCGTTGACACATAATAAAGGTATCTATGGGTAAAGATTTGTCATTTTCAGTCATTTTATTAGCTTTTCTAGGAAAGAGGGTTCAAAGATGGTGGTTGAGTGTTTTGGATGTGATTGATAGTAGTGAATCGAATTCAAGGGTGGGTTGTGTCGTCTCTTGTTTTGATTTGGTTCCGCTTTAAACAATAGATACAAATGTTTCAATCATGATTTGACAATGTGATTGATGCGATCATTAGGCTTATAGTTGATTAAATTAGTTCTGCAATGTGTTTAGAAGGTTCTAGAGTCAAAAGCCCATAGTATTGACGGTTGTTACGGGAGTTAAACCTTTTATTCAATATCTATTTATTTAATATTTTAGTATACGTAGTTCATTTTACATGTATTATGTTAACCGTTCGTGAACATTTGGATGCAAAAATAAGTGATTGCACTATTTCAAGTGAAATATAAGTAGATCTAAATGAGTTGGGTTTGTGAGCTTGATTTATCTTTATATTCATTGGTCGTACCTTAAGTAAAATACTTGACATCTTATTACTATTGTTCAAAACTGTGACTTGATTCTCGATTCATATTGTGTTCCGACTAGTGTCTTGATCTCGTTCCGACTTCTACGCTTACGTTGACACATAATAAAGGTATCTATGGGTAAAGATTTGTCATTTTCATTCATTTTATTAGCTTTTCTAGGAAAGAGGGTTCAAAGATGGTGGTTAAGTGTTTTTGATGAGATTGATAATAGTCAATCGAATACAAGAGTGGGTTGTGTCGTCTCTTGTTTTGTTTCGGTTCCGCTTTAAACAATAGATAGAGATGTTTCAATCGTGATTTTACAATGTGATTTATGCGATCATTAGGCTTATAATTTATTAAATTAGTTCTGGAGTGTGTTTAAAAGGTTCTAGAGTCAAAAGCTCATAGTATTGACGGTTGTTACGGGAGTTAAACCTTTTATTCAATATCTATTTCTATTTAATATTTTAGTATACGTAGTTCATTTTACATGTATTATGTTAACCAATCGTGAAAATTTGGATGCAAAAATAAGTGATTGCCCTATTTCAAGTGAAATATAAGTAGATCTATATGAGTGGGTTTGTGAGCTTGATTTGACTTTATATTCATTGATTGTACATTGAGTAAAATACTTGACATCTTATTACTACTGTTCAAACCAGTGATTTGATTCTCTAGTCATATTGGGTTCCAACTAGTGTCTTGATCTCGTTCGACTTCTACGCGTGCGTTGACACATAATAAAGGCATCTATGGGTAGAGAGTTGTCATTTTCATTCATTTTATTAGCTTTTCTCGGAGAGAGTGTTCAAAGATGGTAGTTCAATATTTTGGATGAGATTGATA
Source organism: Flaveria trinervia (assembly GCA_025506515.1). Taxonomy (NCBI): domain Eukaryota; kingdom Viridiplantae; phylum Streptophyta; class Magnoliopsida; order Asterales; family Asteraceae; genus Flaveria; species Flaveria trinervia. The sequence continues at coordinate 44,129 of JACCIX010000206.1, forward strand.
ATAGTGAATAGAATTCGATGGTGGGTTGTGTCGTCACTTGTTTTGTTTTGGTTCCGCTTTAAACAAAATATACAGATGTTTCAATCGTCATTTTACAATGTGATTTATGTGATCATTAGGCTTATAATTGATAAAATTAGTTCTGGAGTGTGTTTAGAAGGTTCTAGAGTCAAAAGCCCATAGTATTGACGGTTGTTACGGGAGTTAAACCTTTTATTCAATATCTATTTCTATTTAATATTTTAGTATACGTAGTTCATTTTACATGTATTATGTTAACCTATCGTGAAAATTTGGATGCAAAAATAAGTGATTGCACTATTTCAAGTGAAATATAAGTAGATCTATATGAGTTGGGTTTGTGAGCTTGATTGACTTTATATTCATTGATCGTACCTTGAGTAAAATACTTGACATCTTATTACTATTGTTTAAAACTGTGACTTGATTCTCTATTTATATTGGGTTCCGACTAGTGTGTTTACCTCGTTCCGACTTCTACGCTTGCGTTGACACATAATAAAGGTATCTATGGGTAGAGAGTTGTCATTTTCATTTATTTTGTTAGCTTTTCTAGGAAAGAGGGTTCAAAGATGGTGGTTGAGTGTTTTGGATGAGATCGATAGTAGTGAATCGAATTCAAGGGTGGGTTGTGTCGTCTCTTATTTTGTTTTGGTTCTGCTTTAAAAAATAGATACAAATGTTTCAATCGTTATTTTACATTGTGATTTATGCGATCATTAGGCTTATACTTGATTAAATTAGTTCTGGAGTGTGTTTAGAAGGCTCTAGAGTCAAAAGCCCATAGTATTGACGGTTGTTACGGGAGTTAAAACTTCTATTCAATATCTATTTCCATTTAATATTTTAGTATACGTACTTCGTTTTACAAGTATTGCGTTAACCTATCCTGAAAATTTGGATGCAAAAATAAGTGATTGCACTATTCTAGTGAAATATAAGTAGATTATATGAGTTGGGTTTGTGAGCTTGATTGACTTTATATTCATTGATCGTACCTTGAGTAAAATACTTGACATCTTATTACTATGTTCAAAACTGTGACTTGATTCTAGATTCGTATTGGGTTCCGACTAGTGTCTTGATCTCGTTCCGACTTCTACGCTTGCGTTGACACATAATAAAGGTATCTATGGGTAGAGAGTTGTCATTTTCAGTAATTTTATTAGCTTTTCTAGGAGAGAGGGTTCAAAGATGGTAGTTCAGTATTTTGGATGAGATTGATAATAGTGAATAGAATTAGAGGGTGGGTTGTGTCGTCTCTTGTTTTGTTTTTGTTCCGCTTTAAACAATATATACAGATGTTTCAATCGTGATTTTACAATGTGATTTATGTGATCATTAGGTTATACTTGATAAAATAGTTCTGGAGTGTGTTTAGAAGGTTCTAGAGTCAAAAGCCCATAGTATTGACGGTTGTTACGGGAATTAAACCTTTTATTCAATATCTATTTCTATTTAATATTTTAGTATATGTAGTGCATTTTACGTGTATTATGTTAAGCTATCGTGAAAATTTGGATGCAAAAATAAGTGATTGCACTCTTTCAAGTGAAATATAAGTAGATCTATATGAGTTGGGTTTGTGAGCTTGATTTGACTTTATATTCATTGATCGTACCTTGAGTAAAATACTTGACATCTTATCACTATTGTTCAAAACTGTGACTTGATTCTCTATTCATATTGGGTTCCAACTAGTGTCTTTATCTCGTTCCGACTTCTACGCTTGCGTTGACACATAATAAAGGTATTTATGGGTAGAGAGTTGTCATTTTCATTCATTTTATTATCTTTTCTAGGAAAGAGGGTTCAAAGATGGTGGTTGAGTGTTTTGGATGAGATCGATAGTAGTGAATCGAATTCAAGGGTGGGTTGTGTCGTCTCTTATTTTGTTTTGGTTCTGCTTTAAACAATAGATACAAATGTTTCAATCGTTATTTTACATTGTGATTTATGCGATCATTAGGCTTATACTTGATTAAATTAGTTCTGGAGTGTGTTTTGAAGGTTCTAGAGTCAAAAGCCCATAGTATTGACGGTTGTTACGGGAGTTAAACCTTTTATTCAATATCTATTTCTATTTAATATTTTAGTATACGTAGTTCATTTTACATGTATTATGTTAACCTATCGTGAAAATTTGGGTGCAAAAATAAGTGATTGCACTATTTCAAGTGAAATATAAGTAGATCTATATGAGTTGGGTTTGTGAGCTTGATTTGACTTTATATTCATTGATCGTACCTTGAGTAAAATACTTGACATCTTATTACTATTGTTCAAAACTTTGACTTGATTCTCTATTCATATTGGGTTCCAACTAGTGTCTTGATCTCGTTCCGACTTCTACGCTTGCGTTGACACATAATAAAAGTATCTATGGGTAGAGAGTTGTTATTTTCATTCATTTTATTAGCTTTTCTAGGAGAGAGTGTTCAAAGATGGTAGTTCAGTATTTTGGATGAGATTGATAATAGTGAATAGAATTCGATGGTGGGTTGTGTCATCTCTTGTTTTGTTTTGGTTCCGCTTTAAACAAAATATACAAATGTTTCAATCGTCATTTTACAATGTGATTTATGTGATCATTAGGCTTATACTTGATAAAATTAGTTCTGGAGTGTGTTTAGAAGGTTCTAGAGTCAAAAGCCTATAGTATTGATGGTTGTTACGGGAGTTAAACCTTTTATTCAATATCTATTTCAATTTAACATTTTAGTATACGTAGTTCATTTTACATGTATTATGTTAACCCATCGTGAAAATTTGGATGCAAAATTTCAAATGAAATATAAGTAGATCTATATGAGTTGGGCTTGTGAGCTTGATTCGACTTTATATTCATTGATCGTCCCTTGAGTAAAATACTTGACATCTTATTTCTATTGTTCAAAACTGTGACTTGATTCTCGATTCATATTGGGTTCCGACTAGTGTCTTGATCTCGTTCAGACTTCTACGCTTGCGTTGACACATAATAAAGGTATCTATGGGTGGAGATTTGTCATTTTCATTCATTTTATTAGCTTTTCTTGGAAAGAGGGTTCAAAGATGGTGGTTAAGTATTTTTGATTAGATTGATAATAGTGAATCGAATTCAAGAGTGGGTTGTGTCGTCTCTTGTTTTATTTTGGTTCCGCTTTAAACAATAGATACAGATGTTTCAATCGTGATTTTACAATGTGATTTATGCGATCATTAGGCTTATACTTGATTAAATTAGTTCTGGAGTGTGTTTAGAAGGTTCTAGAGTCAAAAGCCCATAGTATTGACGGTTGTTCCGGGAGTTAAACCTTTTATTCAATATCTATTTCTATTTAATATTTTTGTATACAGAGTTCATTTTACGTGTATTATGTTAACCTATCCTGAAAATTTGGATGCAAAAATAAGTGTTTGCACTATTTCAAGTGGAATATAAATAGATCTATATGAGTTGGGTTTGTGAGCTTGATTTGACTTTATATTCATTGATCGTACCTTGAGTAATATACTTGACATCTTATTACTATTGTTCAAAACAGTGACTTGATTCTCGATTCATATTGGGTTCCGACTAGTGTCTTGATCTCGTTCCGACTTCTACGCTTGCGTTGACACATAATAAAGGTATCTATGGGTAGAGAGTTGTTATTTTCATTCATTTTATTAGCTTTTCTAGGAAAGAGGGTTCAAAGATGGTAGTTCAGCATTTTGGATGAGATTGATAATTCGAATTCGAGGGTAGGTTGTGTCGTCTATTGTTTTGTTTTCGTTCCACTTTAAACAATATATACAGATGTTTCAATCGTGATTTTACAATGTGATTCATGCGATCATTAGGCTTATACTTGATTAAATTAGTTCAGGAGTGTGTTTAGAAGGTTCTAGAGTCAAAAGCCCATAGTATTGACGGTTGTTACGGGAGTTAAACGTTTTATTCAATATCTATTTCTATTTAATATTTTAGTACACGTAGTTCATTTTACATGTATAATTTTAACCTCTCGTGAAAATTTGGATGCAAAAATAAGTGATTGCACTATTTCAAGTGAAATATAAGTAGATCTAAATGAGTTGGGTTTGTGAGCTTGATTTAACTTTATATTCATTGGTCGTACCTTGAGTAAAATACTTGACATCTTATTACTATTGTTCAAAACAGTGACTTGATTCTCCATTCATATTGGGTTCCGACTAGTGTCTTGATCTCGTTCCGAATTCTACGTTTGCGTTGACACATAATAAAGGTATCTATGGGTGGAGAGTTGTCATTTTCATTTATTTTATTAGCTTTTCTAGGAAAGAGGGTTCAAAGATGGTGGTTGAGTGTTTTGGATGACATTGATAGTAGGGAATCGAATTCAAGGGTGGGTTGTGTCGTCTCTTATTTTGTTTTGGTTCCGGTTTAAACAATAGATACAGATGTTTCAATCGTGATATTGCAATGTGATTTATGCGATCATTAGGCTTAAAATTGATTAAATTAGTTCTGGAGTGTGTTTAGAAGGTTCTAGAGTCAAAAGCCCATAGTATTGACGGTTGTTACGCGAGTTAAACCTTTTATTCAATATCTATTTCTATTTAATGTTTTAGTATACGTAGTTCATTTTACATGTATTATGTTAACCTTTCGTGAAAATTTGGATGAAAAAATAAGTGATTGCACTATTTCAAGTGAAATATAAGTAGATCTAAATGAGTTGGGTTTGTGAGCTTGATTTACCTTTATATTCATTGATCGTAAGTTGAGTAAAATACTTGACATCTTATCACTATTATTCAAAACTGTGACTTGATTCTCGATTCATAATGGGTTCCGATTAGTGTCTTGATCTCGTTCCAACTTCTACGCTTGCGTTGACACATAATAAAGGTATCTATGGGTAGAGAGTTGTCATTTTCATTCATTTTATTAGCTTTTCTAGGAAAGAGGGTTCAAAGATGGTTGTTGAGTGTTTTGGATGAGATTAATAGTTGTGAATCGAATTCAAGGGTGGGTAGTGTCGTCTCTTGTGAGGTTTTGGTTCCGCTTTAAACAATAGATACAGATGTTTCAATCGTGATTTTACAAAATGATTTATGCGATCATTAGGCTTATACTTGATTAAATTAGTTCTGGAGTGTGTTTAGAAGGTTCTAGAGTCAAAAGCCCATAGTATTGACGGTTGTTACGGGAGTTAAACCTTTTATTCAATATCTATTTCTATTTAATATTTTAGTATACGTACTTCATTTTACATGTATTATGTTAACCTATCGTGAAAATTTAGATGCAAAAATAAGTGATTGCATTATTTCAAGTGAAATATAAGAAGATCTAAATGAGTTGGGTTTGTGAGCTTGATTTAACTTTATATTCATTGATCGTACCTTGAGTAAAATACTTGACATGTTATCACTATTATTCAAAACTGTGACTTTATTCTCAATTCATATTGGGTTCCGACTAGTGTCTTGATCTCGTTCCCACTTCTACGTTTGCGTTGACACATATTAAAGGTATCTATGGGTAGAGAGTTGTCATTTTCATTCATATGATTAGCGTTTTTGGAAAGAGGCTTCAATGATAGTGGTTGAGTGTTTTGGATGAGATTGATAGTAGTAAATCGAATTCAAGGGTGGGTTGTGGGGTCTCTTGTTTGGTTTTGGTTCCGCTTTAAACAATAGATACAGATGTTTCATTGGTGATTTGACAATGTGATTTATGTGATCATTAGGCTTATACTTGATTAAATTAGTTCTGGAGGGTGTTTAGAAGGTTCTAGAGTCAAAACCCCATAGTATTGACGGTTGTTATGGAGTTAAACCTTTTATTCAATATCTATTTCTATTTAATATTTTAGTATACGTAGTTCATTTTACATGTATTATGTTTACCTATCATGAATATTTGGATGCAAAAGTAAGTGATTGCACTATTTCAGTTGAAATATAAGTAGATCTATATGAGTTGGGTTTGTGAGCTTGATTTAACTTTATATTCATTGATCGTACCTAGAGTAAAATACTTGACATCTTATTACTATTGTTCAAAACTGTGACTTGATTCTCGATTCATATTGGGTTCCGACTAATGTCTTGATCTTGATCCGACTTCTACGTTTGCGTTGACACATATTAAAGGTACCTATGGGTAGAGAGTCCTCATTTTCATTCATATGATTAGCTTTTTTGGAAAGATGCTTCAATGATGGTGGTTGAGTGTTTTGGATGAGATTGATAGTAGTGAATCGAATTCAAGGTTGGGTTGTGTGGTCTCTTGTTTGGTTTTGGTTCCGCTTTAAACAATAGATACAGATGTTTCATTGGTGATTTGACAATGTGATTTATGTGATCATTAGGCTTATACTTGATTAAATTAGTTCTGGAGGGTGTTTAGAAGGTTCTAGAGTCAAAACCCCATAGTATTGACGGTTGTTATGGAGTTAAACCTTTTATTCAATATCTATTTCTATTTAATATTTTAGTATACGTAGTTCATTTTACATGTATTATGTTAACCTATCATGAAAATTTGGATGCAAAAGTAAGTGATTGCACTATTTCAGTTGAAATATAAGTAGATCTATATGAGTTGGGTTTGTGAGCTTGATTTAACTTTATATTCATTGATCGTACCTAGAGTAAAATACTTGACATCTTATTACTATTGTTCAAAACTGTGACTTGATTCTCGATTCATATTGGGTTCCGACTAATGTCTTGATCTCGATCCGACTTCTACGTTTGCGTTGACACATATTAAAGGTACCTATGGGTAGAGAGTTCTCATTTTCATTCATATGATTAGCTTTTTTGGAAAGAGGCTTCAATGATGGTGGTTGAGTGTTTTGGATGAGATTGATAGTAGTGAATCGAATTCAAGGTTGGGTTGTGTGGTCTCTTGTTTGGTTTTGGTTCCGCTTTAAACAATAGATACAGATGTTTCATTCGTGATTTTACAATGTGATTTATGCGATCATTAGGCTTATACTTGATTAAATTAGTTCTGGAGGGTGTTTAGAAGGTCCTAGAGTCAAAAGCCCATAGTATTGACGGTTGTTATGGAGTTAAACCTTTTATTCAATATCTATTTCTATTTTATAATTTAGTATACGTAGTTCATTTTACATGTATTATGTTAACCTATCGTGAAAATTTGAATGCAAAAATTTCAAATGAAATATAAGTAGATCTATATGAGTTGGGCTTGTGAGCTTGATTTGACTTTATATTCATTGATCGTACCTTGAGTAAAATACTTGACATCTTATTTCTATTGTTCAAAACTGTGACTTGATTCTCGATTCATATTGGGTTCCGACTAGTGTCTTGATCTCGTTCAGACTTCTACGCTTGCGTTGACACATAATAAAGGTATCTATGGGTGGAGATTTGTCATTTTCATTCATTTTATTAGCTTTTCTAGGAAAGAGGGTTCAAAGATGGTGGTTAAGTGTTTTGGATGAGATTGATAATAGTGAATCGAATTCAAGAGTGGGTTGTCTCGTCTCTTGTTTTGTTTTGGTTCCGCTTTAAACAATAGATACAGATGTTTCAATCGTGATTTTACAATATGATTTATGCGATCATTAGGCTTATACTTGATTAAATTAGTTCTGGAGTGTGTTTAGAAGGTTCTAGAGTCAAAAGCCCATAGTATTGACGGTTGTTCCGGGAGTTAAACCTTTTATTCAATATCTATTTCTATTTAATATTTTTGTATACGTAGTTCATTTTACGTGTATTATGTTAACCTATCCTGAAAATTTGGATGCAAAAATAAGTGTTTGCACTATTTCAAGTGGAATATAAATAGATCTATATGAGTTGGGTTGTGAGCTTGATTTGACTTTATATTCATTGATCGTACCTTGAGTAATATACTTGACATCTTATTACTATTTTTCAAAACAGTGACTTGATTCTCGATTCATATTGGGTTCCGACTAGTGTCTTGATCTCGTTCCGACTTCTACGCTTGCGTTGACACATAATAAAGGTATCTATGGGTAGAGAGTTGTTATTTTCATTCATTTTATTAGCTTTTCTAGGAAAGAGGGTTCAAAGATGGTAGTTCAGTATTTTGGATGAGATTGATAATAGTGAATCGAATTCGAGGGTAGGTTGTGTCGTCTATTGTTTTGTTTTGGTTCCACTTTAAACAATATATACAGATGTTTCAATCGTGATTTTACAATGTGATTCATGCGATCATTAGGCTTATACTTGATTAAATTAGTTCTGGAGTGTGTTTAGAAGGTTCTAGAGTCAAAAGCCCATAGTATTGACGGTTGTTACGGGAGTTAAACCTTTTATTCAATATCTATTTCTATTTAATATTTTAGTATACGTAGTTCATTTTACATGTATTATGTTAACCTATCATGAATATTTGGATGCAAAAGTAAGTTATTGCACTATTTCAGTTGAAATATAAGTAGATCTATATGAGTTGGGTTTGTGAGCTTGATTTAACTTTATATTCATTGATCGTACCTAGAGTAAAATACTTCACATCTTATTACTATTGTTCAAAACTGTGACTTGATTCTCGATTCATATTGGGTTCCGACTAATGTCTTGATCTCGATCCGACTTCTACGTTTGCGTTGACACATATTAAAGGTACCTATGGGTAGAGAGTTCTCATTTTCATTCATATGATTAGCTTTTTGGAAAGAGGCTTCAATGATGGTGGTTGAGTGTTTTGGATGAGATTGATAGTAGTGAATCGAATTCAAGGTTGGGTTGTGTGGTCTCTTGTTTGGTTTTGGTTCCGCTTTAAACATAGATACAGATGTTTCATTCGTGATTTTACAATGTGATTTATGCGATCATTAGGCTTATACTTGATTAAATTAGTTCTGGAGGGTGTTTAGAAGGTTCTAGAGTCAAAAGCCCATAGTATTGACGGTTGTTATGGAGTTAAACCTTTTATTCAATATCTATTTCTATTTTATAATTTAGTATACGTAGTTCATTTTACATGTATATGTTAACCTATCGTGAAAATTTGAATGCAAAAATTTCAAATGAAATATAAGTAGATCTATATGAGTTGGGCTTGTGAGCTTGATTGACTTTATATTCATTGATCGTACCTTGAGTAAAATACTTGACATCTTATTTCTATTGTTCAAAACTGTGACTTGATTCTCGATTCATATGGGTTCCGACTAGTGTCTTGATCTCGTTCAGACTTCTACGCTTGCGTTGACACATAATAAAGGTATCTATGGGTGGAGATTTGTCATTCATTCATTTTATTAGCTTTTCTTGGAAAGAGGGTTCAAAGATGGTGGTTAAGTATTTTGATTAGATTGATAATAGTGAATCGAATTCAAGAGTGGGTTGTGTCGTCTCTTGTTTTGTTTTGGTTCCGCTTAAAACAATAGATACAGATGTTTCAATCGTGATTTTACAATGTGATTTATGCGATCATTAGGCTTATACTTGATTAAATTAGTTCAGGAGTGTTTTAGAAGGTTCTAGAGTCAAAAGCCCATAGTATTGACGGTTGTTACGGGAGTTAAACGTTTTATTCAATATCTATTTCTATTTAATATTTTTGTATACGTAGTTCATTTTACATGTATTATGTTAACCTATCGTGAAAATTTGAATGCAAAAATTTCAAATGAAATATAAGTAGATCTAAATGAGTTGGGTTTGTGAGCTTGATTTAACTTTATATTCATTGGTCGTACCTTGAGTAAAATACTTGACATCTTATTACTATTGTTCAAAACAGTGACTTGATTCTCCATTCATATTGGGTTCCGACTAGTGTCTTGATCTCGTTCCGACTTCTACGTTTGCGTTGACACATAATAAAGTATCTATGGGTGGAGAGTTGTCATTTTCATTTATTTTATTAGCTTTTCTAGGAAAGAGGGTTCAAAGATGGTTGTTGAGTGTTTTGGATGAGATTAATAGTTGTGAATCGAATTCAAGGGTGGGTAGTGTCGTCTCTTGTGAGGTTTTGGTTCCGCTTTAAACAATAGATACAGATGTTTCAATCGTGATTTTACAAAATGATTTATGCGATCATTAGGCTTATACTTGATTAAATTAGTTCTGGAGTGTGTTTAGAAGGTTCTAGAGTCAAAAGCCCATACTATTGACGGTTGTTACGGGAGTTAAACCTTTTATTCAATATCTATTTCTACTTAATATTTTAGTATACGTAGTTCATTTTACATGTATTATGTTAACCGTTCGTGAAAATTTTGATGCAAAAATAAGTGATTGCACTATTTCAAGTGAAATATAAGAAGATCTAAATGAGTTGGGTTTGTGAGTTTGATTTAACTTTATATTCATTGATCGTACCTTGAGTAAAATACTTGACATCTTATCTCTATTATTCAAAACTGTGACTTTATTCTCGATTCATATTGGGTTCCGACTAGTGTCTTGATCCCGTTCCCACTTCTACGTTTGCGTTGACACATATTAAAGGTATCTATGGGAAGAGAGTTCATTTTCATTCATATGATTAGCTTTTTTGGAAAGAGGCTTCAATGATAGTGGTTGAGTGTTTTGGATGAGATTGATAGTAGTGAATCGAATTCAAGGGTGGGTTGTGTGGTCTCTTGTTTGGTTTTGGTTCCGCTTTAAACAATAGATACAGATGTTTCATTCGTGATTTTACAAAATGATTTATGCGATCATTAGGCTTATACTTGATTAAATTAGTTCTGGAGTGTGTTTAGAAGGTTCTAGAGTCAAAAGCTCATAGTATTGACGGTTGTTACGGGAGGTAAACCTTTTATTCAATATCTATTTCTATTTAATATTTTTAGTATACGTAGTTCATTTTACATGTATTATGTTAACCGTTCGTGAAAATTTGGATGCCAAAATTATTGATTGCACTATTTCAAGTGAAATATAAGTAGATCTATATGAGTTGGGTTTGTGAGCTTGATTTGACTTTATATTCATTCATCGTACCTTGAGTAAAATACGTGACATCTTATTACTATTGTTCAAAACTGTGACTTGATTCTCGATTCATATTGGGTTCCGACTAGTGTCTTGATCTCGTTCCGACTTCTACGCTTGCGTTGACACATAATAAAGGTATCTATGGGAAGAGAGTTGTCATTTTCATTCATATGATTAGCTTTTTTGGAAAGAGGCTTCAATGATAGTGGTTGAGTGTTTTGGATGAGATTGATAGTAGTGAATCGAATTCAAGGGTGGGTTGTGTGGTCTCTTGTTTGGTTTTGGTTCCGCTTTAAACAATAGATACAGATGTTTCATTCGTGATTTTACAATGTGATTTATGTGATCATTAGGCTTATACTTGATTAAATTAGTTCTGGAGGGTGTTTAGAAGGTTCTAGAGTCAAAAGCCAATAGTATTGACGGTTGTTACGGGAGTTAAACCTTTTATTCAATATCTATTTCTATTTAATATTTTAGTATACGTAGTTCATATTACATGTATTATGTTAACCTATCGTGAAAATTTAGATGCAAAAATAAGTGATTGCATTATTTCAAGTGAAATATAAGAAGATCTAAATGAGTTGGGTTTGTGAGCTTGATTTAACTTTATATTCATTGATCGTACCTTGAGTAAAATACTTGACATCTTATTACTATTGTTCAAAACTGTGACTTGATTCTCGATTCATATTGGGTTCCGACCAGTGTCTTGAACTCGTTCCGACTTCTACGCTTGCGTTGACACATAATAAAGGTATCTATGGGTAGAGAGTTGTCATTTTCATTCAGGTTATTAGCTTTTCTAGGAAAGAGGGTTCACAGATGGTGGTTGAGTGTTTTGGATGAGATTGTTAGTAGTGAATCGAATTCAAGGGTGGGTTGTGTCGTCTCTTGTTTTGTTTTGGTTCCGCTTTAAAAAATAGATACAGATGTTTCAATCGTGATTTTACAATGTGATTTATGCGATCATTAGGCTTATACTTGATTAAATTAGTTCTGGAGTGTGTTTAGAAGGTTCTAGAGTCAAAAGCCCATAGTATTGACGGTTGTTACGGGAGTTAAACCTTTTATTCAATATCTGTTTCTATTTAATATTTTAGTATACGTAGTTCATTTTACATGTATTATGTTAACCTATCGTGAAAATTTGGATGCAAAAATAAGTGATTGCACTATTTCAAGAGAAATATAAGTAGATCTATATGAGTTGGGTTTGTGAGCTTGATTTGACTTTATATTCATTGATCGTACCTTGACTAAAATACTTGACATCTTATGACTATTATTCAAAACTGTGACTTGATTCTCGATTCATATTGGGTTCCGACTAGTGTCTTGATTTCGTTCCGACTTCTACGCTTGCGTTGACACATAATAAAGGTATCTATGGGTAGAGAGTTGTCATTTTCATTCATTTTATTAGCTTTTCTAGGAAAGAGGGTTCAAAGATGGTGGTTGAGTGTTTTGGATGAGATTGATAGTAGTGAATCGAATTCGAGGATGGGTTGTGTAATCTTTTGTTTCGTTTTGGATCCGCTTTAAACAATAGATACAGATGTTTCAATCGTGATTTTACAATGTGATTTATGCGATCATTAGGCTTATACTTGATTAAATTAGTTCTAGAGTGTGTTTAGAAGGTTCTAGAATCAAAAGCCCATAGTATTGACGGTTGTTACGGGAGTTAAACCTTTTATTCAATATCTATTTCTATTTAATATTTTAGTATACGTAGTTCATTTTACATGTATTATGTTAGCCTATCGTGAAAATTTAGATGCAAAAATAAGTGATTGCATTATTTCAAGTGAAATATAAGAAGATCTAAATGAGTTGGGTTGTGAGCTTGATTTAACTTTATATTCATTGATCGTACCTTGAGTAAAATACTTGACATGTTATCACTATTATTCAAAACTGTGACTTTATTCTCATTCATATTGGGTTCCGACTAGTGTCTTGATCTCGTTCCCACTTCTACGTTTGCGTTGACACATATTAAAGGTATCTATGGTAGAGAGTTGTCATTTTCATTCATATAATTAGCTTTTTTGGAAAGAGGCTTCAATGATAGTGGTTGAGTGTTTTGGATGAGATTGATAGTAGTAAATCAAATTCAAGGGTGGGTGTGTGATCTCTTGTTTGGTTTTGGTTCCGCTTTAAAAAATAGATACAGATGTTTCAATCGTGATTTTACAATGTGATTTATGCGATCATTAGGCTTATACTTGATTAATTAGTTCTGGAGTGTGTTTAGAAGGTTCTAGAGTCAAAAGCCCATAGTATTGACGGTTGTTACGGGAGTTAAACCTTTTATTCAATATCTGTTTCTATTTAATATTTTAGTATACGTAGTTCATTTTACATGTATTATGTTAACCTATCGTGAAAATTTGGATGCAAAAATAAGTGATTGCACTATTTCAAGAGAAATATAAGTAGATCTATATGAGTAGGTTTGTGAGCTTGATTTGACTTTATATCATTGATCGTACCTTGACTAAAATACTTGACATCTTATGACTATATTCAAAACTGTGACTTGATTCTCGATTCATATTGGGTTCCGACTAGTGTCTTGATTTCGTTCCGACTTCTACGCTTGCGTTGACACATAATAAAGGTATCTATGGGTAGAGAGTTGTCATTTTCATTCATTTTATTAGCTTTTCTAGGAAAGAGGGTTCAAAGATGGTGGTTGAGTGTTTTGGATGAGATTGATAGTAGTGAATCGAATTCGAGGATGGGTTGTGTAATCTTTTGTTTCGTTTTGGATCCGCTTTAAACAATAGATACAGATGTTTCAATCGTGATTTTACAATGTGATTATGCGATCATTGGCTTATACTTGATTAAATTAGTTCTAGAGTGTGTTAGAAGGTTCTAGAATCAAAAGCCCATAGTATTGACGGTTGTTACGGGAGTTAAACCTTTTATTCAATATCTATTTCTATTTAATATTTTAGTATACGTAGTTCATTTTACATGTATTATGTTAGCCTATCGTGAAAATTTAGATGCAAAAATAAGTGATTGCATTATTTCAAGTGAATATAAGAAGATCTAAATGAGTTGGGTTTGTGAGCTTGATTTAACTTTATATTCATTGATCGTACCTTGAGTAAAATACTTGACATGTTATCACTATTATTCAAAACTGTGACTTTATTCTCAATTCATATTGGTTCCGACTAGTGTCTTGATCTCGTTCCCACTTCTACGTTTGCGTTGACACATATTAAGGTATCTATGGGTAGAGAGTTGTCATTTTCATTCATATAATTAGCTTTTTTGGAAGAGGCTTCAATGATAGTGGTTGAGTGTTTTGGATGAGATTGATAGTAGTAAATCAAATTCAAGGGTGGGTTGTGTGATCTCTTGTTTGGTTTTGGTTCCGCTTTAAACAATAGATACAGATGTTTCATTGGTGATTTGACAATGTGATTTATGTGATCATTAGGCTTATACTTGATTAAATTAGTTCTGGAAGGTGTTTAGAAGGTTCTAGAGGCAAAAGCCCATAGTATTGACGGTTGTTATGGAGTTAAACCTTTTATTCAATATCTATTTCTATTTAATATTTTAGTATACGTAGTTCATTTTACATGTATTATGTTAACCTATCATGAAAATTTGGATGCAAAAGTAAGTGATTGCACTATTTCAGTTGAAATATAAGTAGATCTATATGAGTTGGTTTGTGAGCTTGATTTAACTTTATATTCATTGATCGTACCTTGAGTAAAATACTTGACATCTTATTACTATTGTTCAAAACTGTGACTTGATTCTCGATTCATATTGGGTTCCGACCAGTGTCTTGAACTCGTTCCGACTTCTACGCTTGCGTTGACACATAATAAGGTATCTATGGGTAGAGAGTTGTCATTTTCATTCATTTTATTAGCTTTTCTAGGAAAGAGGGTTCAAAGATGGTGGTTGAGTGTTTTGGATGAGATTGATAGTAGTGAATCGAATTCAAGGATGGGTTGTGTCGTCTCTTGTTTTGTTTTGGTTCCGCTTTAAAAATAGATACAGATGTTTCAATCGTGATTTTACAATGTGATTTATGCGATCATTAGGCTTATACTTGATTAAATTAGTTCTGGAGTGTGTTTAGAAGGTTCTAGAGTCAAAAGCCCATAGTATTGACGGTTGTTACGGGAGTTAAACCTTTTATTCAATATCTGTTTCTATTTAATATTTTAGTATACGTAGTTCATTTTACATGTATTATGTTAACCTATCGTGAAAATTTGGATGCAAAAATAAGTGATTGCACTATTTCAAGAGAAATATAAGTAGATCTATATGAGTAGGGTTTGTGAGCTTGATTTGACTTTATATTCATTGATCGTACCTTGACTAAAATACTTGACATCTTATGACTATTATTCAAAACTGTGACTTGATTCTCGATTCATATTGGGTTCCGACTAGTGTCTTGATTTCGTTCCGACTTCTACGCTTGCGTTGACACATAATAAAGGTATCTATGGGTAGAGAGTTGTCATTTTCATTCATTTTATTAGCTTTTCTAGGAAAGAGGGTTCAAAGATGGTGGTTGAGTGTTTTGGATGAGATTGATAGTAGTGAATCGAATTCGAGGATGGGTTGTGTAATCTTTTGTTTCGTTTTGGATCCGCTTTAAACAATAGATACAGATGTTTCAATCGTGATTTTACAATGTGATTTATGCGATCATTAGGCTTATACTTGATTAAATTAGTTCTAGAGTGTGTTTAGAAGGTTCTAGAATCAAAAGCCCATAGTATTGACGGTTGTTACGGGAGTTAAACCTTTTATTCAATATCTATTTCTATTTAATATTTTAGTATACGTAGTTCATTTTACATGTATTATGTTAACCTATCGTGAAAATTTAGATGCAAAAATAAGTGATTGCATTATTTCAAGTGAAATATAAGAAGATCTAAATGAGTTGGGTTTGTGAGCTTGATTTAACTTTATATTCATTGATCGTACCTTGAGTAAAATACTTGACATGTTATCACTATTATTCAAAACTGTGACTTTATTCTCAATTCATATTGGTTCCGACTAGTGTCTTGATCTCGTTCCCACTTCTACGTTTGCGTTGACACATATTAAGGTATCTATGGGTAGAGAGTTGTCATTTTCATTCATATAATTAGCTTTTTTGGAAGAGGCTTCAATGATAGTGGTTGAGTGTTTTGGATGAGATTGATAGTAGTAAATCAAATTCAAGGGTGGGTTGTGTGATCTCTTGTTTGGTTTTGGTTCCGCTTTAAACAATAGATACAGATGTTTCATTGGTGGATTTGACAATGTGATTTATGTGATCATTAGGCTTATACTTGATTAAATTAGTTCTGGAGGTGTTTAGAAGGTTCTAGAGGCAAAAGCCCATAGTATTGACGGTTGTTATGGAGTTAAACCTTTTATTCAATATCTATTTCTATTTAATATTTTAGTATACGTAGTTCATTTTACAGTATTATGTTAACCTATCATGAAAATTTGGATGCAAAAGTAAGTGATTGCACTATTTCATTGAAATATAAGTAGATCTATATGAGTTGGTTTGTGAGCTTGATTTAACTTTATATTCATTGATCGTACCTAGAGTAAAATACTTGACATCTTATTACTATTGTTGAAAACTGTGACTTGATTCTCGATTCATATTGGGTTCCGACTAATGTCTTGATCTCGATCCGACTTCTACTACGTTTGCGTTGACACATATAAAGGTACCTATGGGTACAGAGTTCTCATTTTCATTCATATGATTTGCTTTTTTGGAAAGAGGCTTCAATGATGGTGGTTGAGTGTTTTGGATGAGATTGATAGTAGTGAATCGAATTCAAGGTTGGGTTGTGTGGTCTTTGTTTTGGTTTTGGTTCCGCTTTAAACAATAGATACAGATTTTCATTCGTGATTTGACAATGTGATTTATGCGATCATTAGGCTTATACTTGATTAAATTAGTTCTGGAGGGTGTTTAGAAGGTTCTAGAGTCAAAAGCCCATAGTATTGACGGTTGTTATGGAGTTAAACCTTTTATTCAATATCTATTTCTATTTAATATTTTAGTATACGTAGTTCATTTTAGATGTATTATGTTAACCTATCATGAAAATTTGTATGCAGAAATAGTGATTGCACTACTTCAATTGAAATATAAGTAGATCTATATGAGTTGGGTTTGTGAGCTTGATTTAACTTTATATTCATTGATCGTACCTAGAGTAAAATACTTGACCTCTTATTACTATTGTTCAAAACTGTGAGTTGATTCTCGATTCATATTGGGTTCCGACTAATGTCTTGATCTCGTTCCGACTTCTACGTTTGCGTTGACACATATTAAAGGTATCTATGGGTAGAGAGTTCTCATTTTCATTCATATGATTAGATTTTTTGGAAAGAGGCTTCAATGATGGTGGTTGAGTGTTTTGGATGAGATTGATAGTAGTGAATCGAATTCAAAGGTGGGTTGTGTGGTCTCTTGTTTGGTTTTGGTTCCGCTTTAAACAATAGATACAGATGTTTCATTCGTGATTTTACAATGTGATTTATGCGATCATTAGGCTTATACTTGATTAAATTAGTTCTGGAGTGTGTTTAGAAGGTTCTAGAGTCAAAAGCCCATAGTATTGACGGTTGTTACGGGAGTTAAACCTTTTATTCAATATCTATTTCTATTTAATATTTTAGTATACGTAGTTCATTTTAGATGTATTATGTTAACCTATCGTGAAAATTTAGATGCAAAAATAAGTGATTGCATTATTTCAAGTGAAATATAAGTAGATCTATATGAGTTGGGTTTGTGAGCTTGATTTGACTTTATATTCATTGATCGTACCTTGAGTAAAATACTTGACGTCTTATTACTATTGTTCAAAACTGTGAATTGATTCTCTATTCATATTGGGTTCCAACTGGTGTCTTGATCTCGTTCAGACTTCTACGCTTGCGTTGATACATAATAAAGGTATCTGTGGGTAAAGAGTTGTCATTTTCATTCATTTTATTAGTTTTTCTAGTAAAGAGGGTTCAAAGTGTAGGATTCTGTGTGCCCAAGACACTTAGGATATTGATGTGGTTAGTACGTTATGATCCAAGTCGGGTTATACCCAATAACAAGTTTAGCAGACACCAATTAAATATTTAGTTCGTGATATGATCATGCAATTAAATATTAACACCAATTTAGAAAATCGGTTTTCTAAATAAGTTGCGTGTGAGAGGGAACAACTTATTAGGATATTTTGTTCAATAATATTATTTGAAGTGTTATTTAAATTAGTTAGATGACACCAAATAATAATGAGGATTTACAACTTATAAATTAAATGGTTAATTGTATAAGTGTATATATATATAACTTGTACATACAATTTATTTAGTGGTTGTATGTCTAGTTAACAAGACAACTTAATGTGTGATAAAATTTGAGAGGGAGGGTTTTAAAACCCCATTTTCGGCCCCCCCTCCTAATACCCTTTTGAACAATCTTGCTTTGAAACAAGACACATTAACTTGTCTTGAACTCTCCACTCTCTCCTCCTCTCCACATTACATGCAATAGAAAGCAAAAATACTTCTTCTTCTTCTCTCTTCCATTCGGCCAGGCAGCAAAGAAAGGGTTTTTAGAAGTGTTTTTTGGTGTGTTCTACCTAACAAGAAAGGTGTTTAGCAAAGAGCTTGGGGTATACAAGCTTGAGGTTTCTTCCTTAGAGCCTTGGCCAAGATTTGAAGCATCAAAAGGCCCATTTTGGTCGATTATATTGCTGCTGAAAGGTAGTTATCACAGCTCTATGTAGCTGTGATTTTATGTTGTTTTACATTTGCTTATAGCTTGTTCATTCACATATTAAAGATCCTATTGTTTTGGGTTTTGTTTTCATCTTAAAACCACATTTAGAACATGAAATTTACAGATTATAAACATGTTATAATCCTCAACATCCGCTGCGTTTTCTGAAAGTTTAATGGTTAAACTACGTTTTATGTTCTTGCAAACCCAACAATGGCATCAAGATCCGGTTATGTGGATGACTTGCTTGTTTTGTCCTTTAAAATTGGTTTTAAGGATGTTTATAGACTTGTTATAGGCTGTTTTTTGGGCTGCTATGTTTGTTTGGATGAATCCCCAACTTTCAAGGTTACATTACACATGCTTGTGATTAAACCTTGAAAGATATATATGTTGATATGTTGATTGTTTGGACAATATTTAAAACCAAAATTTCAGTTTATGTTGGCTGAAATTTGTAGGTTTTAAGTGGGGTTTCACTATTTGTTTTGATGATATGATCATTGTATGTTAGTGTGCATAACCTAGCCTTTGACCTTGTGTTGTTTGGATGCTTGCAATGTTTGTTTTGGTTGTTTTCTCTTGGTATTGTAATATTATTCATTTGTGCTTTGTTTAAAAATGTAACTTGTCTATTTATTCATTGGGATGTAATAATAGATTAGGAGCTTTTTCCTTTTACTAGAAATATGTATTAGGATATATATTTTTTTTGTAAAAGAAGATGCTCGGGATGGAAGCACAGGAAGACACAAAAGGACTCGAAGCATATGGATGCAAGTTCAAGTGGGAGTCCAACAAGACCCCTATTTTGTGTTGTATTCAACCCTTAGGAAAGACCTAATGACCACACTTGTGATGGCAAACAAGTGTGGTCACAATAGTTGCTAAGGTTATGCACATTATGGTTGTTTATGCTTATGACTTGTTTGGATGTTTGTTATTTGATTGAGTGTTTGATTTTGACATGCATAACAAACTAATTAACAACTTAACAAGTTATTAAAATGATGGTTCTTAATCACTAAATGGTAATAAAAGGTTATTAATTTGATTTAATGGTTTTAAAGATTAGAATTGGTTTTAATCAAAGGACCATAGGGTACCTTGTATTTGAAAGCATGCAAATACAAGTACATAGAGTTTTCTAAACTAGAATTATGAAATCTCTTAACTTTTGACTAACAAGTTCAACACCGTCCTTTTGCACAACACTTGAATCATTTGGAAACTCTTAATGGGATAAAGGTCACCTAACCATTTAGAGGGAACTTATGATTTAAGGTGGGCATACCACATTGGTGGGATAAAGGTCACCTAACCACTTATGTGGGTAAACTCACACGTGTGTGCAAGTAGGGTAACTTGATTTGCAACCATGTTAAATGGATCACCTAAATATGGTTTCCAAATGGTGTTGATGGGATTAACATGCCGACCTTCCATATGATGTTTAAAAGTCGATCCCATACATCTAGAAGTTGCAAATGGTTGCAACCGTCAATCGTTGACCACCTTATTAATTTAAATCGTGGGATAAAGGTCACCTAACCACATTTTAAATGTAATGTTGGGTTCTAGATTTTAATATAAAAATGGCCTTAAAAGGCATTAATTATTAAAATTGGCAATATCAAAAATACTAAAATAAAACTTTGTTAAATTTTGTAGATGGCCTCACATAATGATAATTCCGATAACTCATCCGCATCCAACCAATCTCTACGAGCGATCCTCCAAAAGGAACGTCTAAATCATAACAACTTTATCGACTGGTATCGAAACTTGAGAATCGTTCTCAAGCAAGAGAAAAGATCGTATGTTTTAGACGACCCTATCCCCGATCAACCTAGTGAGGATGATGAGGAGGCCTACAACGATTGGCTGAAGTACACTGAGGACTCCGTCCAAGTGTCTTGTCTCATGCTAGCGAGCATGACTCCGGATCTCCAAAAGGAGTATGAACACCACGGAGCTTACGACATGATAACCAAGCTGAAGAAAACGTTCCAACAACAAGCAAGGGTTGAGCGCTTCGAAACGGTTCGAGCACTCCATGCATGTCGTATGGACGAAAACCAATCTGTTTCATCTTATGTACTTAAGATGAAAAGTCACATTGACCGCCTCGAGAGGCTTAATTGTCCCGTCTCGAAGGAATTGGCCACGGATTTGATCCTGAATGGCCTTACCAAGAGGTTCGAGACATTCGTGTTGAACTACAACATGAATGCTTGGGACAAAAGCATTGGTGAGCTTCACTCAATGCTCAAAACTGCCGAGGCGGCCATGGGTAAAAGGGTTTTACCCGTTCTCACCATCAATGAAGGTGGGAACAATAAAAGGCCTCGTCCCGCACCCAAGGCAAAAGTTGGCAAGGGCAAGGGACCAGCTTTGGGAAAAGGGAAAGGGGTGGCAAGGGTGCCACCCAAACCACAACAGAAAAAGCAAAAGGTTGCTACTAACGACCCATGCTTCAAGTGTGGGGAGATTGGACATTGGGCAAGGAATTGTCCTGTCCATCTCCAAGAGTTGAAAGCAAAGAGGGATGCCGGGCAGACCTCAGGTACAATTTACATGATCCATATTGATTTAAACATGATATCCTCTAACATATGGGTATTAGATACCGGATGTGGAACTCACATTTGCAATTTGTTGCAGGGGTTCAAAAGAAGTAGTGACTTCAAGAAAGGGGATGCAAGCCTCTACATGGGCAATGGGGCTAAAGTTCAAGTTGAAGCCCGTGGTGACTACATCTTGAAGCTTCCAAATGGTTTGGAAGTGATCTTGAACAATGTTTTGTATGCTCCTAGTTTTACTAGGAATATTATCTCTGTGGCCCTGTTAAAACAGTTTGGATATGTATTATCTTTTATTGAAAATGATATTCATGTTTCTTTAAATGGTATGTTCTATTTTAAAGCCATTCCCATTAATGGTATTTATGAATTGGCTCATGAAAATACTCTAAATAGCTCATTGTACCAAACTAACACCAAGAAACTCAAGTTGGACTTGAGTGATACCTATCTTGGCATTGTCGTCTTGGTCATATAAACAAGAAACGTATACAAACACTTCAAAAGAATGGTCTTTTAAAAAAAATGAATATAATTCATTGATGTATGTGAATCTTGTTTACAAGGAAAGATGACTAAGGCACCCTTTAGTGGAACTAATGAAAGGCAAAAGATTTATTAGGAATCATACATTCGGATGTATGTGGTCCTTTTAAGCCAATGACTAGGAATGGTGAAAGATACTTCATTACCTTTACCGACGATTATAGTCGCTATGGGATGTGTACTTATTAAGGCACAAAGATGAAGCTTTTGAAATGTTCAAAATCTTCAAGAATGAAGTAGAAAATCAACTTAACAAGTCAATTAAAGTTCTCCGTACAGATAGAGGAGGTGAATACCTGAGTGATTTTTCAAGATCATCTTAGGAGTTGTGGGATTGTCTCACAACTCACTCCACCTGGAACACCACAACATAATGGTGTGTCTGAGAGGAGGAATCGAACCTTATTGGATAGTTCGATCTATGATGGCTAGAAGCACATTACCTCTATCATTTTGGGGTTTCGCTCTGCTCTCCGCGGCCCGTATTCTAAATATGGCCCCAACCAAAAAGGTGGAAAGGACACCTTTTGAGATATGGCATGGAAGGGTTCCATCTCTATCATACTTAAGGGTCTGGGGTTGTGAGGCTTATGTTAAGACTCCCACCCCAAACAAGTTAGAAGTCAATCCACCAAGTGCATCTTTGTTGGATATCCTAGAGATTCTATGGGATATTATTTCTATGACCCACTGGAACAAAAGGTGTTTGTTGCCAGAAAGGGTGAGTTCTTAGAAGCAAAGTTCCTTATGGAAGGAACAAGCAGTAGAACAGTGGATCTTGAGGAGGATCAAGAACCACAACCCGATGCACGTTTGGTTGTAACTAGCACTCAACATGAGGATGTTGAAGATGATCAAATAGTTGATCAATACACACAAAACGTTCGCAGAAGTGGTAGAACTAGTAATCCACCTGAAAGATACGGATTTTTCATGGATGGATGCTATGTGGTAGATTCAGATGAACCAACCACATATCATGATGCAGTGTCCAATTCGGATTGTGACAAATGGCTCGAAGCCATGAGCGTTGAGATGCAATCCATGCATGACATCAAGTATGGGACTTGGTTGTTCCACCTCTTAACTCAAGTAGTTGGAAGCAAAGGGGTTTCAAGAAGAAAACCGATATGCATGGAAACTTGGATACTTATAAAGCTAGACTTGTAGCAAAGGGTTTCACTCAAACTCAAGGGGTTGATTATGATGAAACCTTCTCACCTGTTGCGATGCTAAAGTCTATAAGAATATTGTTTGCCATAGCTGCTCATTATGATTATGAGATTTGGCAAATGGATGTCAAAACCGCTTTCCTAAATGGATATCTTGAGGAAGATGTCTATATGGTTCAGCATGAAGGTTTTGTCGATCCAAAGCATCCTAATAAAGTATGCAAGTTAAAGAAATCAATCTATGGATTGAAACAAGCATCGAGAAGCTGGAATCACCGCTTTGATGAGGAAGTAAAGAAATCTGGCTTCATCAAAAACGCTGATGAGGCTTGTGTGTATAGAAGGCTAGTGGGAGCACAATAACCTTCCTAGTATTGTATGTTGATGACATACTACTATTTGGAAATGACATTCCAACCTTGGAAGGTGTAAAAACCTGGCTTGGAAGTTGTTTTTCCATTAAGGATCTTGGTGAAGCCGCCTATATTCTAGGAATAAAGATCTATAGGGATAGATCAAGGCGTTGATTGGTTTGAATCAAAGTGCGTACATTGATAAGATCTTGAAAAGGTTCAAGATGGAAAACTCTAAGAAAGGTACCGTACCTATTCAAGAGGAACAATATTGAGTACGACTCAATGTCCTAGCTCAAAGGATGAGCAAGATAAAATGAAGGCAATCCCATACGCATCTGCTATTGGATCCATCATGTATGCGATGATATGCACTCGACCAGACGTGTCATGCGCCCTAAGCATGACAAGCCGTTACCAGCAAAATCCTGGAAGCAGTCATTGGATGGCTGTTAAGAACATACTTAAGTACCTAAGGAGGACAAGAGACATGTTCTTAATCTATGGATCTGGTGATGAGGAACTCGTTGTAAAGGGTTACACGGATGCGAGTTTCCAAACCGATCGTGATGATTCTCGGTCGCAATCGGATATATTTTCATTCTGAATGGAGGAGCAGTCTCTTGGAAAAGCTCCAAACAGGATGTGGTAGCTCTATCAACTACAGAATCAGAATACGTCGCCGCCTCATTGGCAGCTCAAGAAGCTGCATGGTTAAAGAAATTCATTGCCGATCTTGGGGTTGTCCCTTCCATTCAGCCCCCTAGAGATATTTTGTGATAACGAGGGTGCGATTGCTCAAATCAAGGAACCCCGTGCTCATCAAAAGACTAGGCATATTGAGCGGAGATTCAACTACATACGAGATGAAGTTGAAAAAGGAAAGATATGTATTCGCAAAGTTCACACGGATCAAAACATTGCGGATCCTCTCACGAAGCTCCTTGAAAAGGCAAAGCATGAAGGTCATACTTGTGCCATGGGACTTCGATATTCTAGTGATTGGATTTGATCTATAAATTTTGTATTTGGATATGGAACTCATTATTATTTGAATAAATTTATTTGGTTATAATGTTTCAATTAATGTTCCAATTTAGCATGTTTTATCCATGAGTAAAATGTTTACTCTAAATGTCCGTAGTCGTACATACTTGTGGGAACAAGTATGAAAATAAGATTATTATGAACTTGGATTGGTTGATATTCATAAGGATGAATATAGGGCAATGGATTGCCACCAAGGTTCATAGATATTTGTGGGATACAAATATTGGACTAACCCGCATCTCAAATTTCACTACATGGAATCTTTTGATTGATCATAAATAAATTTGAGTAAGGCGAATATCATTTGGTATCCTCAGACCTGAGATACATATTGGGTTTTGATATTCACCAAGTGTTATACCTTGAGCTTATTCTTCACTGCCCTGAAATAGTGGACAGTGCATAAGGGTATGTTCAGGCATGACACGAGGTGTTTGTGAGAAACGTATGTAGTCAAGATGGAATTTGTTCCTCTTATTCGTGAGAGTTAGATGTCTAAGGCCTGATTAAGTTAAATCAACAAGGTATGATCATTCTGTGTTCTTGGATTTAACATGACATCTGTAACAAAAGGATAGATGATTGATTCACCTAAATCATTTCAAGTAGGGTACTTGAAAGGGATGATGTTATTGAATGGCTATAGTCATGCGTATTAAGGGTAGTAAACCGTTGTTAGGCGGTATTTACTGCTTGCATCAATCTTCTATGAATCTTGGGCAAGTGGGAGGTTGTAGGATTCTGTGTGCCCAAGACACTTAGGATATTGATGTGGTTAGTACGTTATGATCCAAGTCGGGTTATACCCAATAACAAGCTTAGCAGACACCAATTAAATATTTAGTTCATGATATGATCATGCAATTAAATATTAACACCAATTTAGAAATGGGTTTTCTAAATAAGTTGCGTGTGAGAGGGAACAACTTATTAGGATATTTTGTTCAATAATATTATTTGAAGTGTTATTTAAATTAGTTAGATGACACCAAATAATAATGAGGATTTACAACTTATAAATTAAATGGTTAATTGTATAAGTGTATATATATAACTTGTACATACAATTTATTAGTGGTTGTATGTCTAGTTAACAAGACAACTTAATGTGTGATAAAATTTTGAGAGGGAAAGGGTTTTAAAACCCCATTTTCGGCCGCCCCTCCTAATACCCTTTTGACCAATCTTGCTTTGAAACAAGACACATTAACTTGTCTTGAACTCTCCACTCTCTCCTCCTCTCACATTACATGCAATAGAAAGCAAAAATACTTCTTCTTCTTCTCTCTTCCATTCGGCCAGGCAGCAAAGAAAGGGGTTTTAGAAGTGTTTTTGGGTGTGTTCTACCTAACAAGAAAGGTGTTTAGCAAAGAGCTTGGGGTATACAAGCTTGAGGGTTTCTTCCTTGGAGCCTTGGCCAAGATTTGAAGCATCAAAAGGCCCATTTTGGTCGATTATATTGCTGCTGAAGGTAGTTATCACAGCTCTATGTAGCTGTGATTTTATGTGTTTTACATTTGCTTATAGCTTGTTCATTCACATATTAAAGATCCTATTGTTTTGGTTTTGTTTTCATCTTAAAACCACATTTAGAACACGAAATTTACAGATTATAAACATGTTATAATCCTCAACATCCGCTGCTTTTCTGAAAGTTTAAATGGTTAAACTACGTTTTATGTTCTTGCAAACCCAACACAAGATGGTGTTTGAGTGTTGATGAGATTGATACTAGTGAATCGATTCAGCGTGGTTTGTGTCGTCTCTTGTTTTGTTTTGGTTCCGCTTTACAATAGTCAGATGTTTTCAAGCGATTTTACAATGTGATTTATGCGATCATTAGGCTTATTCTAATTAAATTAATTCTAGAGTGTGTTTAGAAGGTCCTAGAGACAAAAGCCCATAGTATTGACGTTGTTACGGAGTTAACCTTTTATTTAATATCTATTTCTATTTAAATATTTAGTATACGTAGTTCATTTTACTGTATTACAATAACCTATCCTGAAAATTTGGATGCAAAAATTTTGATTGCACTATTCCAAGTGAAATATAAGTAGATCTATATGAGTTGGGTTTGTGAGCTTGATTTGACTTTATATTCATTGATCGTACCTTGAGTAAAATACTTGACATCTTATTACTATTGTTCAAACTGTGACTTGATTCTCGATTCATATTGGGTTCCGACCAGTGTCTTGAACTCGTTCCGACTTCTACGCTTGCGTTGACACATAATAAGGTATCTATGGTAGAGAGTTGTCATTTTCATTCAGGTTATTAGCTTTTCTAGGAAAGAGGGTCACAGATGGTGGTTGAGTGTTTTGGATGAGATTGTTAGTAGTGAATCGAATTCAAGGGTGGGTTGTGTGTCTCTTGTTTTGTTTTGGTTCCGCTTTAAAAATAGATACAGATGTTTCAATCGTGATTTTACAATGTGATTTATGCGATCATTAGGCTTATACTTGATTAAATTAGTTCTGGAGTGTGTTTAGAAGGTTCTAGAGTCAAAAGCCCATAGTATTGACGGTTGTTACGGAGTTAAACCTTTTATTCAATATCTGTTTCTATTTAATATTTTAGTATACGTAGTTCATTTTACATGTATTAAGTTAACCTATCGTGAAAATTTGGATGCAAAAAAGTGATTGCACTATTTCAAGAGAAAAATTAGATCTATAGGAGTTGGGTTTGTGAGCTTGATTTGACTTTATATTCATTGATCGTACCTTGACTAAAATACTTGACATCTTATGACTATTATTCAAAACTGTGACTTGATTCTCGATTCATATTGGGTTCCGACTAGTGTCTTGATTTTCGTCCGACTTCTACGCTTGCGTTGACACATAATAAAGGTATCTATGGGTAGAAAGTTGTCATTTCATCATTTTATTAGCTTTTCTAGGAAAGAGGGTTCAAAGATGGTGGTTGAGTGTTTTGGATGAGATTGATAGTAGTGAATCGAATTCGAGGATGGGTTGTGTAATCTTTTGTTTCGTTTGGATCCGCTTTAAACAATAGATACAGATGTTTCAATCGTGATTTTACAATGTGATTTATGCGATCATTAGGCTTATACTTGATTAAATTAGTTCTAGAGTGTGTTTAGAAGGTTCTAGAATCAAAAGCCCATAGTATTGACGGTTGTTACGGGAGTTAAACCTTTTATTCAATATCTATTTCTATTTAATATTTTAGTATACGTAGTTCATTATACATGTATTATGTTAACCTATCGTGAAAATTTGGATGCAAAAATAAGTGATTGCACTATTTAAAATGAAATATAAGTAGATCTATAAGGGTTGGGTTTGTGAGCTTGATTTGACTTTATATTCATTGATCGTACCTTGAGTAAAATACTTGACATCTTATTACTATTGTTCAGAACTGTGACTTGATTCTCGATTCATATTGGGTTCCGACTAGTGTCTTGATCTCGTTCCAACTTCTACGCTTGCGTTGACAAATAATAAAGGTATCTATGGGTAGAGAGTTGTCATTTTCATTCGTTTTATTAGCTTTTCTAGGAAAGAGGGTTCAAATATGGTGGTTGAGTGTTTTGGATGAGATTGATAGTAGTGAATCCAATTCAAGGGTGGGTTGTGTCGTCTCTTATTTTGTTTTGGTTCTGCTTTAACCAATAGATACAGATGTTTCAATCGTGATTATACATTGTGATTTATGCGATCATTAGGCTTATACTTGATTAAATTAGTTCTGGAGTGTGTTTTGAAGGTTCTAGAGTCAAAAGCCCATAGTATTGACGGTTGTTACGAGAGTTAAACCTTTTATTCAATATCTATTTCTATTTAATATTTTAGTATACGTAGTTCATTTTACATGTATTATGTTAACCTATCGTGAAAATTTGAATGCAAAAATAAGTGATTGCCCTATTTCAAGTGAAATATAAGTAGATCTATATGAGTTGAGTTTGTGAGCTTGATTTGACTTTATATTCATTGATCGTACCTTGAGTAAAATACTTGACATCTTATTACTATTGTTCTAAACAATGACTTGATTCTCTATTCATATTGGGTTCCAACTAGTGTCTTGATCTCGTTCCGACTTCTACGCTTGCGTTGACACATAATAAAGGTATCTATGGGTAGAGAGTTGTCATTTTCATTCAGTTTATTTGGTTTTCTAGGAAAGAGGGTTCAAAGATGGTGGTTGAGTGTTTTGGATGAGATTGATAGTAGTGAATCAAATTCAAGGGTGGGTTGTGTCGTCTCTTGTTTTGTTTTGGTTCCACTTTAAACAATAGATACAGATGTTTCAATCGTGATTTTACAATGTGATTTATGCGATCATTAGGCTTATACTTGATTAAATTAGTTCTGGAGTGTGTTTAGAAGGTTCTAGAGTCAAAAGCCCATAGTATTGACGGTTGTTACGGGAGTTAAACCTTTTATTCAATATCTATTTCTATTTAATATTTTAGTATACGTAGTTCATTTTACACGTATTATGTTAACCTATCGTGAAAATTTGGATGCAAAAATAAGTGATTGCCCTATTTCAAGTGAAATATAAGTACATCTATATGAGTTGAGTTTGTGAGCTAGATTTGACTTTATATTCATTGATCGTACCTTGAGTAAAATACTTGACATCTTATTACTATTGTTCAAAACTGTGACTTGATTCTCTATTCATATTGGGTTCCAACTAGTGTCTTTACCTCGTTCCGACTTCTACGCTTGCGTTGACACATAATAAAGGTATCTATGGGTAGATAGTTGTCATTTTCAATAATTTTATTTGCTTTTCTAGGAGAGAGGGTTAAAACATGGTAGTTCAGTATTTTGGATGAGATTGATAATAGTGAATAGAATTCGAGGGTGGGTTGTGTTGTCTCTTGTTTTGTTTTGGTTCCGCTTTAAACAATATATACAAATGTTTCAATCGTGATTTTACAATGTGATTTTGCGATCATTAGGCTATACTTGATAAAATTAGTTCTGGAGTGTGTTTAGAAGGTTCTAGAGTCAAAAGCCCAGTATTGACGGTTGTTACGAGAGTTAAACCTTTTATCCATATCTATTTCTATTAATAATATTTTAGAATACGTAGTTCATTTTACACGTATTATGTTAACCTATCGTGAAAATTTGGATGCAAAAATAAGTGATTGCCCTATTTCAAGTGAAATATAAGTAGATCTATATGAGTTGAGTTTGTGAGCTTGATTTGACTTTATATTCATTGATCGTACCTTGAGTAAAAACTTGACATCTTATTACTATTGTTCAAAACAGTGACTTTATTCTCTATTCATATTGGGTTCCAACTAGTGTCTTGATCTCGTTCCGACTTCTACGCTTGTGTTGACACATAATAAAGGTATCTATGGGTAGAGAGTTGTCATTTTCAATAATTTTATTAGCTTTTCTAGGAGAGAGGGTTCAAAGATGGTAGTTCAGTATTTTGGATGAGATTGATAATAGTGAATAGAATTCGAGGGGTGGTTTGTCGTCTCTTGTTTTGTTTTGGTTCGCTTTAAACAATAATACCGATGTTTCAATTGTGATTTTACAATGTGATTTATGTGATCATTAGGCTTATACTTGATAAAATTAGTTCTGGAGTGTGTTTAGAAGGTTCTAGAGTCAAAAGCCCATAGTATTGACGGTTGTTACGGGAGTTAAACCTTTTATTCAATATCTATTTCTATTTAATATTTTAGTATACGTAGTTCATTTTACATGTATTATGTTAAGCTATCGTGAAAATTTGGATGCAAAAATAATGATT
Source organism: Flaveria trinervia (assembly GCA_025506515.1). Taxonomy (NCBI): domain Eukaryota; kingdom Viridiplantae; phylum Streptophyta; class Magnoliopsida; order Asterales; family Asteraceae; genus Flaveria; species Flaveria trinervia. Next base: position 74,349 of record JACCIX010000206.1, read on the forward strand.
CCTATTTCAAGTGAAATATAAGTAGATCTATATGAGTTGGGTTTGTGAGCTTGATTTGACTTTATATTCATTGATCGTACCTTGAGTAAAATACTGACATCTTATTACTATTGTTCAAAACTGTGACTTGATTCTCTATTCATATTGGGTTCCACTAGTGTCTTTATCTCGTTCCGACTTCTACGCTTGCGTTGACACATAATAAAGGTATCTATGGTAGAGAGTTGTCATTTTCATTCATTTTATTAGCTTTTCTAGGAAAGAGGGTTCAAAGATGGTGGTTGAGTGTTTTGGATGAGATTGATAGTAGTGAATCGAATTCAAGGGTGGGTTGTGTCGTCTCTTATTTTGTTTTGGTTCTGCTTTAAACAATAGATACAGATGTTTCAATCGTGATTTTACATTGTGATTTATGCGATCATTAGGCTTATACTTGATTAAATTAGTTCTGGAGTGTGTTTTGAAGGTTCTAGAGTCAAAAGCCCATAGTATTGACGGTTGTTACGGGAGTTAAACCTTTTATTCAATATCTATTTCTATTTAATATTAGTATACGTAGTTCATTTTACATGTATTATGTTAACCTATCGTGAAAATTTGAATGCAAAAATAAGTGATTGCACTATTTCAAGTGAAATATAAGTAGATCTATATGAGTTGGGTTTGTGAGCTTGATTTGACTTTATATTCATTGATCGTACCTTGAGTAAAATACTTGACATCTTATTACTATTGTTCTAAACTGTGACTTGATTCTCTATTCATATTGGGTTCCAACTAGTGTCTTGATCTCGTTCCGACTTCTACGCTTGCGTTGACACATAATAAAGGTATCTATGGGTAGAGAGTTGTCATTTTCATTCAGTTTATTTGGTTTTCTAGGAAAGAGGGTTCAAAGATGGTGGTTGAGTGTTTTGGATGAGATTGATAGTAGTGAATCAATTCAAGGGTGGTTGTGTCGTCTCTTGTTTTGTTTTGGTTCCACTTTAAACAATAGATACAGATGTTTCAATCGTGATTTTACAATGTGATTTATGCGATCATTAGGCTTATACTTGATTAAATTAGTTCTGGAGTGTGTTTAGAAGGTTCTAGAGTCAAAAGCCCATAGTATTGACGGTTGTTACGGGAGTTAAACCTTTTATTCAATATCTGTTTCTATTTAATATTTTTATACGTAGTTCATTTTACATGTATTATGTTAACCTATCGTGAAAATTTCGATGCAAAAATAAGTGATTGCACTATTTCAAGTGAAATATAAGTAGATCTATATGGAGTTGGTTTGTGAGCTTGATTTGACTTTATATTCATTGATCGTACCTTGACTAAAATACTTGACATATGACTTATTATCAAACTGTGACTTGATTCTCGATTCATTTGGTTCCGACTAGTGTCTTGATTTCGTTCCGACTTCTACGCTTGCGTTGACACATAATAAAGGTATCTATGGGTAAAAGTTGTCATTTTCATTCATTTTATTAGCTTTTCTAGGAAAGAGGGTTCAAAGATGGTGGTTGAGTGTTTTGGATGAGATTGATAGTAGTGAATCGAATTCGAGGGTGGGTTGTGTCGTCTTTTGTTTTGTTTTGGTCCGCTTTAAACAATAGATACAGATGTTTCAATCGTGATTTTACAATGTGATTTATGCGATCATTAGGCTTATACTTGATTAAATTAGTTCTAGAGTGTGTTTAGAAGGTTCTAGAATCAAAAGCCCATAGTATTGACGGTTGTTACAGGAGTTAAACCTTTTATTCAATATCTATTTCTATTTAATATTTTAGTATACGTAGTTCATTATACATGTATTATGTTAACCTATCGTGAAAATTTGGATGCAAAAATAAGTGATTGCACTATTTAAAATGAAATATAAGTAGATCTATATGGGTTGGGTTTGTGAGCTTGATTTGACTTTATATTCATTGATCGTACCTTGAGTAAAATACTTGACATCTTATTACTATTGTTCAACTGTGACTTGATTCTCGATTCATATTGGGTTCCGACTAGTGTCTTGATCTCGTTCCAACTTCTACGCTTGCGTTGACAATAATAAAGGTATCTATGGGTAGAGAGTTGTCATTTTCATTCGTTTATTAGCTTTTCTAGGAAAGAGGGTTCAAATATGTGGGTAGTGTTTTGGATGAGATTGATAGTAGTGAATCGAATTCAAGGGTGGGTTGTGTCGTCTCTATTTTGTTTTGGTTCCGCTTTAACCATAGATACAGATGTTTCAATCGTGATTTTACAATGTGATTTATGCGATCATTAGGCTTATACTTGATTAAATTAGTTCTGGAGTGTGTTTAGAAGGTTCTAGAGTCAAAAGCCCATAGTATTGACGGTTGTTACGGGAGTTAAACCTTTTATTCAATATCTATTTCTATTTAATATTTTAGTATACGTAGTTCATTTTACATGTATTATGTTAACCTATCGTGAAAATTTGGATGCAAAAATAAGTGATTGCCCTATTTCAAGTGAAATATAAGTAGATCTATATGAGTTGAGTTTGTGAGCTTGATTTGACTTTATATTCATTGATCGTACCTTGAGTAAAATACTTGACATCTTATTACTATTGTTCTAAACAGTGACTTGATTCTCTATTCATATTGGGTTCCGACTAGTGTCTTGATCTCGTTCCGACTTCTACGCTTGCGTTGACACATAATAAAGGTATCTATGGGTAGAGAGTTGTCATTTTCATTCATTTTATTAGCTTTTCTAGGAAAGAGGGTTCAAAGATGGTGGTTGAGTGTTTTGGATGAGATTGATAGTAGTGAATCGAATTCAAGGGTGGGTTGTGTCGTCTCTTGTTTTGTTTTGGTTCCGCTTTAAACAATAGATACAGATGTTTCAATCGTGATTTTACAATGTGATTTATGCGATCATTAGGCTTATACTTGATTAAATTAGTTCTGGAGTGTGTTTAGAAGGTTCTAGAGTCAAAAGCCCATAGTATTGACGGTTGTTACGGGAGTTAAACCTTTTATTCAATATCTATTTCTATTTAATATTTTAGTATACGTAGTTCATTTTACATGTATTATGTTAACCTATCGTGAAAATTTGGATGCAAAAATAAGTGATTGCCCTATTTCAAGTGAAATATAAGTAGATCTATATGAGTTGGGTTTGTGAGCTTGATTTGACTTTATATTCATTGATCGTACCTTGAGTAAAATACTTGACATCTTATTACTATTGTTCAAAACTGTGACTTGATTCTCGATTCATATTGGGTTCCACTAGTGTCTTGATCTCGTTCCGACTTCTACTACGCTTGCGTTGACACATAATAAAGGTATCTATGGGTAGAGAGTTTCATTTTCATTCATTTTATTAGCTTTTCTAGGAAAGAGGGTTAAAAATGGTAGTTCAGTATTTTGGATGAGATTGATATAGTGAATCGAATTCGGGGTGGGTTGTGTCGTCTCTTGTTTTGGTTTGGTTCCGCTTTAAACAATATATACAGATGTTTCAATCGTGATTTTACAATGTGATTTATGCGATCATTAGGCTTATACTTGATAAAATTAGTTCTGGAGTGTGTTTAGAAGGTTCTAGAGTCAAAAGCCCATAGTATTGACGGTTGTTAGGGGAGTTAAACCTTTTATTCAATATCTATTTCTATTAATATTTTAGAATACGTAGTTCATTTTACATGTATTATGTAACCTATCGTGAAAATTTGGATGCAAAAATAAGTGATTGCCCTATTTCAAGTGAAATATAAGTAGATCTATATGAGTTGGGTTTGTGAGCTTGATTTGACTTTATATTCATTGATCGTACCTTGAGTAAAATACTTGACATCTTATTACTATTGTTCAAAACAGTGACTTGATTCTCTATTCATATTGGGTTCCAACTAGTGTCTTGATCTCGTTCCGACTTCTACGCTTGCGTTGACACATAATAAAGGTATCTATGGGTAGAGAGTTGTCATTTTTTCATATTTATTAGCTTTTCTAGAGGAGAGAGGGTTCAAAGATGGTGGTTCAGTATTTTGTGAGATTGATAATAGTGAATCGAATTCGAGGGTGGGTTGTGTCGTCTCTTGTTTTGTTTTGGTTCCGCTTTAAACAATATATACCGATGTTTCAATTGTGATTTTACAATGTGATTTATGTGATCATTAGGCTTATACTTGATAAAATTAGTTCTGGAGTGTGTTTAGAAGGTTCTAGAGTCAAAAGCCCATAGTATTGACGGTTGTTACGGGAGTTAAACTTTTATTCAATATCTATTTCTATTTAATATTTTAGTATACGTAGTTCATTTTACATGTATTATGTTAACCTATCGTGAAAATTTGGATGCAAAAATAAGTGATTCCACTATTTCAAGTGAAATATAAGTAGATCTATATGAGTTGGGTTTGTGAGCTTGATTTGACTTTATATTCATTGATCGTACCTTGAGTAAAATACTTGACATCTTATTACTATTGTTCAAAACTGTGACTTGATTCTCGATTCATATTGGTTCCGACTAGTGTCTTGATCTCGTTCCGACTTCTACGCTTGCGTTGACACATAATAAAGGTATCTATGGGTAGAGAGTTGTCATTTTCATTCATTTTATTAGCTTTTCTAGGAAAGAGGGTTCAAAGATGGTGGTTGAGTGTTTTGGATGAGATTGATAGTAGTGAATCGAATTCAAGGGTGGGTTGTGTCGTCTCTTTTTGTTTTGGTTCTTCTTTAAACAATAGATACAAATGTTTCAATCGTGATTTTACAATGTGATTTATGCGATCATTAGGCTTATACTTGATTAAATTAGTTCTGAGTGTGTGTTTGAAGGTTCTAGAGTCAAAAGCCCATAGTATTGACGGTTGTTACGGGAGTTAAACCTTTTATTCAATATCTATTTCTATTTAATATTTTAGTATACTAGTTCATTTTACATGTATTAGGTTAACCTATCTTGAAAATTTGGGTGCAAAAATAAGTGATTGCACTATTTCAAGTGAAATATAAGTAGATCTATATGAGTTGGGTTTGTGAGCTTGATTTGACTTTATATTCATTGATCGTACCTTGAGTAAAATACTTGACATCTTCTTACTATTGTTCAAAACTGTGACTTGATTCTCGATTCATATTGGGTTCCGACTAGTGTCTTGATCTCGTTCCGACTTCTACGCTTGCGTTGACACATAATAAAGGTATCTATGCGTAGAGAGTTGTCATTTTCATTCATTTTATTAGCTTTTCTAGGAAAGAGGGTTCAAAGATGGTGGTGAGTGTTTTGGATGAGATTGATAGTAGTGAATCAAATTCAAGGGTGGGTTGTGTCGTCTCTTGTTTTGTTTTGGTTCCGCTTTAAACAATAGATACAGATGTTTCAATCGTGATTTTACAATGTGATTTATGCGATCATTAGGCTTATACTTTATCAAATTAGTTCTGGAGTGTGTTTAGAAGGTTCTAGAGTCAAAAGCCCATAGATTGACGGTTGTTACGGGAGTTAAACCTTTTATTCAATATCTATTTCTATTTAATATTTTAGTATACGTAGTTCATTTTACATGTATTATGTTAACCTATCGTGAAAATTTGGATGCAAAAATAAGTGATTGCACTATTTCAAGTGAAATATAAGTAGATCTAAATGAGTTGGGTTTGTGAGCTTGATTTGACTTTATATTCATTGATCGTACCTTGAGTAAAATACTTGACATCTTATTACTATTGTTCAAAACTGTGACTTGATTCTCTATTCATATTGGGTTCCAACTAGTGTCTTTATCTCGTTCCGACTTCTACGCTTGCGTTGACACATAATAAAGGTATCTATGGGTAGAGAGTTGTCATTTTCATTCATTTTATTAGCTTTTCTAGGAAAGAGGGTTCAAAGATGGTGGTTGAGTGTTTTCGATGAGATCGATAGTAGTGAATCGAATTCAAGGGTGGGTTGTGTCGTCTCTTGTTTTGTTTTGGTTCCGCTTTAAACAATAGATACAGATGTTTCAATCTTGATTTTACAATGTGATTTATGCGATCATTAGGCTTATACTTTATTAAATTAGTTCTGGAGTGTGTTTAGAAGGTTCTAGAGTCAAAAGCTCATAGTATTGACGGTTGTTACGGGAGTTAAACCTTTTATTCAATATCTATTTCTATTTAATATTTTAGTATACGTAGTTCATTTTACATGTATTATGTTAACCTATCGTGAAAATTTGGATGCAAAAATAAGTGATTGCACTATTTCAAGTGAAATATAAGTAGATCTAAATGAGATGGGTTTGTGAGCTTGATTTAACTTTATATTCATTGGTCGTACCTTGGGTAAAATACTTGACATCTTATTACTATTGTTCAAAACTGTGACTTGATTCTCGATTCATATTGTGTTCCGACTAGTGTCTTGATCTCGTTCCGACTTCTACGCTTGCGTTGACACATAAAAAGGTATCTATGGGTAAAGAGTTTCATTTCATTCATTTTATTAGCTTTTCTAGGAGAGGTGTTCAAAGATGGTAGTTCAGTATTTTGGATGAGATTGATAATAGTGAATAGAATTCGAGGGTGGGTTGTGTCGTCTCTGTTTTGTTTTGGTTCCGCTTTAAACAATATATACCGATGTTTCAATTGTGATTTTACAATGTGATTTATGTGATCATTAGGCTTATACTTGATTAAATTAGTTCTGGAGTGTGTTTAGAAGGTTCTAGAGTCAAAAGCCCATAGTATTGACGGTTGTTACGGGAGTTAAACCTTTTATTCAATATCTATTTCTATATAATATTTTAGTATACGTAGTTCATTTTACATGTATTATGTTAAGCTATCGTGAAAATTTGGATGCAAAAATAAGTGATTCCACTATTTCAAGTGAAATATAAGTAGATCTATATGAGTTGGGTTTGTGAGCTTGATTTGACTTTATATTCATTGATCGTACCTTGAGTAAAATACTTGACATCTTATTACTATTGTTCAAAACTGTGACTTGATTCTCTATTCATATTGGTTCCAACTAGTGTCTTTATCTCGTTCCGACTTCTACGCTTGCGTTGACACATAATAAAGGTATCTATGGTAGAGAGTTGTCATTTTCTTCATTTTTTTATTAGCTTTTCTAGGAAAGGGGTCAAAGATGGTGGTTGAGTGTTTTGGATGATTCGATAGTAGTGAATCGAATTCAAGGGTGGGTTGTGTCGTCTCTTATTTTGTTTTGGTTCTGCTTTAAAAATAGATACAATGTTTCAATCGTATTTTACATTGTGATTTATGCGATCATTAGGCTTATACTTGATTAAATTAGTTCTGGAGTGTGTTTGAAGGATCTAAAGTCAAAAGCCCATAGTATTGACGGTTGTTACGGGAGTTAAACGTTTTATTCAATATCTATTTCTATTTAATATTTTAGTATACGTAGTTCATTTTACATGTTTAGAATAACCTATCGTGAAAATTGGGTGCAAAAATAAGTGATTGCACTATTTCAAGTGAATATAAGTAGATCTATATGAGTTGGGTTTGTGAGCTTGATTTGACTTTATATTCATTGATCGTACCTTGAGTAAAATACTTGACATCTTATTACTATTGTTCAAAACTGTGACTTGATTCTCGATTCATATTGGGTTCCGACTAGTGTCTTGATCTCGTTCCGACTTGTACGCTTGCGTTGACACATAATAAAGGTATCTATGCGTAGAGTGTTGTCATTTTCATTCAGTTTATTTGCTTTTCTAGGAAAGAGGGTTCAAAGATGGTGGTTGAGTGTTTTGGATGAGATTGATAGTAGTGAATCAAATTCAAGGGTGGGTTGTGTCGTCTCTTTTTTGTTTCGGTTCCGCTTTAAACAATAGATACAGATGTTTCAATCGTGATTTTACAATGTGATTTATGCGATCATTAGCTTATACTTTATTAAATTAGTTGGAGTGTGTTTAGAAGTTCTAGAGTCAAAAGCTCATAGTATTGACGGTTGTTACGGGAGTTAAACCTTTTATTCAATATCTATTTCTATTTAATATTTTAGTATACGTAGTTCATTTTACATGTATTGTTAACCTATGGTGAAAATTGGATGCAAAAATAAGTGATTGCACTATTTCAAGTGAAATATAAGTAGATCTAAATGAATGGTTTTGTGAGCTTGATTTAACTTTATATTCATTGGTCGTACCTTGAGTAAAATACTTGACATCTTATTACTATTGTTCAAAACTGTGACTTGATTCTCGATTCATATTGTGTTCCGACTAGTGTCTTGATCTCGTTCCGACTTCTACGCTTGCGTTGACACATAAAAAGGTATCTATGGGTAAAGATTTGTCATTTTCATTCATTTTATTAGCTTTTCTAGGAGAGACTGTTCAAAGATGGTAGTTCAGTATTTTGGATGAGATTGACAATAGTGAATAGAATTCGATGGTGGGTTGTGTCGTCTCTTGTTTTGTTTTGGTTCCGCTTTAAACAAAATATACAGATGTTTCAATCGTCATTTTACAATGTGATTTATGTGATCATTAGGCTTATACTTGATAAAATTAGTTCTGGAGTGTGTTTAGAAGGTTCTAGAGTCAAAAGCCCATAGTATTGACGGTTGTTACGGGAGTTAAACCTTTTATTCAATATCTATTTCTATTTAACATTTTAGTATACGTAGTTCATTTTACATGTATTATGTTAACCTATCGTGAAAATTTGGATGCAAAAATAAGTGATTGTACTATTTCAAGTGAAATATAAGTAGATCTATATGAGTTGGGTTTGTGAGCTTGATTTAACTTTATATTCATTGATCATACCTAGAGTAAAATACTTGACATCTTATTACTATTGTTCAAAACTGTGACTTGATTCTCGATTCATATTGGGTTCCGACTAGTGTCTTGATCTCGTTCCGACTTCTACGTTTGCGTTGACACATATTAAAGGTATCTATGGGTAGAGAGTTGTCATTTTCATTCATATGATTAGCTTTTTCGGAAAGAGGCTTCGATGATGGTGGTTGAGTGTTTTGGATGAGATTGATAGTAGTGAATCGAATTCAAGGGTGGGTTGTGTGGTCTCTTGTTTGGTTTTGGTTCCGCTTTAAACAATAGATACAGATGTTTCATTCGTGATTTTACAATGTGATTTATGCGATCATTAGGCTTATACTTGATTAAATTAGTTCTGGAGTGTGTTTAGAAGGTTCTATAGTCAAAAGCCCATAGTATTGACGGTTGTTACGGGAGTTAAACCTTTTATTCAATATCTATTTCTATTTAATATTTTTAGTATACGTAGTTCATTTTACATGTATTATGTTAACCGTTCGTGAAAATTTGGATGCCAAAATTATTGATTGCACTATTTCAAGTGAAATACAAGTAGATCTATATGAGTTGGGTTTGTGAGCTTGATTTGACTTTATATTCATTCATCGTACCTTGTGTAAAATACGTTTCATCTTATTACTATTGTTCAAAACTGTGACTTGATTCTTGATTTATATTGGGTTCCGACTAGTGTCTTGATCTCGTTCCAACTTCTACGCTTGCGTTGACATATAATAAAGGTATCTATGGGTAGAGAGTTGTCATTTTAATTAATTTTATTAGCTTTTCTAGAAAAAAGGGTTCAAAGATGATGGTTGAGTGTTTTGGATGAGATTGATAGTAGTGAATCGAATTCAAGGCTGGGTTGTGTCGTCTCTTGTTTGGTTTCGGTTCCAGTTTAAACAATAGATACAGATGTTTAATCGTGATTTTACAATGTGATTTTTGCGATCATTAGGCTTATACTTGATTAAATTAGTTCTGGAGGGTGTTTAGAAGGTTCTAGAGTCAAAACCCCATAGTATTGACGGTTGTTACGGTTGTTAAACCTTTTATTCAATATCTATTTCTATTTAATATTTAGTATACGTAGTTCATTTTACATGTATTATGTTAACCTATCGTGAAAATTTGAATGCAAAATTTCAATGAATATAAGTAGATCTATATGAGTTGGGTTTGTGAGCTTGATTTGACTTTATATTCATTGATCGTACCTTGAGTAAAATACTTGACATCTTATTACTATTGTTCAAAACTGTGACTTGATTCTCGATTCATATTGGTTCCGACTAGTGTCTTGATCTCGTTCCGACTTCTAACGCTTGCGTTGACACATAATAAAGGTATATATGGGTAGAGATTTGTCATTTTCATTCATTTTATTAGCTTTTCTAGGAAAGAGGGTTCAAAGATGGTGGTTGAGTGTTTTGGATGAGATTGATAGTAGTGAATCGAATTCAAGGGTGGGTTGTGTCGTCTCTTGTTTTGTTTTGGTTCCGCTTTAAACAATAGATACAGATGTTTCAATCGTGATTTTACAATATGATTTATGCGATCATTAGGCTTATACTTGATTAAATTAGTTCAGGAGTGTGTTTAGATGGTTCTAGAGTCAAAAGCCCATAGTATTGACGGTTGTTACGGGAGTTAAACCTTTTATTCAATATCTATTTCTATTTAATATTTTAGTATACGTAGTTCATTTTACATGTATTATGTTAACCTATCGTGAAAATTTGGATGCAAAAATAAGTGATTGCACTATTTCAAGTGAAATATAAGTAGATCTATATGAGTTGGGTTTGTGAGCTTGATTTGACTTTATATTCATTGATCGTACCTTGAGTAAAATACTTGACATCTTATTACTATTGTTCAAAACTGTGACTTGATTCTCGATTCATATTGGGTTCCGACTAGTGTCTTGATCTCGTTCCGACTTCTACGCTTGCGTTGACACATAATAAAGGTATCTATGGGTAGAGAGTTGTCATTTTCATTCTTTTATTAGCTTTTCTAGGAAAGAGGTTCAAAGATGGTGGTTGAGTGTTTTGGATGAGATTGATAGTAGTGAATCGAATTCAAGGGTGGGTTGTGTCGTCTCTTGTTTTGTTTTGGTTCCGCTTTAAACAATAGATACAGATGTTTCAATCGTGATTTTACATGTGATTTATGCGATCATTAGGCTTATACTTGATTAAATTAGTTCTGGAGTGTGTTTAGAAGGTTCTAGAGTCAAAAGCCCATAGTATTGACGGTTGTTACGGGAGTTAAACCTTTTATTCAATATCTATTTCTATTTAATATTTTAGTATACGTAGTTCATTTTACATGTATTATGTTAACCTATCGTGAAAATTGAATGCAAAAGTTTCAAGTGAAATATAAGTAGATCTATATGAGTTGGGTTTGTGAGCTTGATTTGACTTTATATTCATTGATCGACCTTGAGTAAAATAACTTGACATCTTATTACTATTGTTCAAAACTGTGACTTGATTCTCGATTCATATTGGGTTCCGACTAGTGTCTTGATCTCGTTCCGACTTCTACGCTTGCGTTGACACATAATAAAGGTATCTATGGGTAGAGAGTTGTCATTTTCATTCATTTTATTAGCTTTTCTTAGGAAAGAGGTTCAAAGATGGTGGTTGAAGTGTTTGGATGAGATTGATAGTAGTGAATCGAATTCAAGGGTGGGTTGTGTCGTCTCTTGTTTTGTTTTGGTTCCGCTTTAAACAATAGATACAAATGTTTCAATCGTGATTTTACAATGTGATTTATGCGATCATTAGGCTTATACTTGATTAAATTAGTTCTGGAGTGTGTTTAGAGGTTCTAGAGTCAAAAGCCATAGTATTGACGGTTGTTACGGGAGTTAAACCTTTTATTCAATATCTATTTCTATTTAATATTTTAGTATACGTAGTTCATTTTACATGTATTATGTTAACCTATCGTGAAAATTTGGATGCAAAAATAAGTGATTGCACTATTTCAAGTGAAATATAAGTAGATCTATATGAGTTGGGTTTGTGAGCTTGATTTGACTTTATATTCATTGATCGTACCTTGAGTAAAATACTTGACATCTTATTACTATTGTTCAAAACTGTGACTTGATTCTCGATTCATATTGGGTTCCGACTAGTGTCTTGATCTCGTTCCGACTTCTACGCTTGCGTTGACACATAATAAAGGTATCTATGGGTAGAGAGTTGTCATTTTCATTCATTTTATTAGCTTTTCTAGGAAAGAGGGTTCAAAGATGGTGGTTGAGTGTTTTGGATGAGATTGATAGTAGTGAATCGAATTCAAGGGTGGGTTGTGTCGTCTCTTGTTTTGTTTTGGTTCCGCTTTAAACAATAGATACAGATGTTTCAATCGTGATTTTACAATGTGATTTATGCGATCATTAGGCTTATACTTGATTAAATTAGTTCTGGAGTGTGTTTAGAAGGTTCTAGAGTCAAAAGCCCATAGTATTGACGGTTGTTACGGGAGTTAAACCTTTTATAATATCTATTTCTATTTAATATTTTAGTATACGTAGTTCATTTTACATGTATTATGTTAACCTATCGTGAAAATTTGGATGCAAAAATAAGTGATTGCATTATTTCAAGTGAAATATAGTAGATCTATATAGATTGGGTTTGTGAGCTTGATTTGACTTTATATTCATTGATCGTACCTTGAGTAAAATACTTGACATCTTATTACTATTGTTCAAAACTGTGACTTGATTCTCGATTCATATTGGGTTTTACTTGTTCGTGTCTCGTTCAGACTTCTAACGCTTACGCTTGCGTTGACACATAATAAAGGTATCTATGGGTAAAGAGTTGTCATTTTCATTCATTTTATTAGCTTTTTCTAGGAAGAGGGTTCAAAGATGGTGGTTGAGTGTTTTGATGAGATTGATAGTAGTGAATCGAATTCAAGGGTGGGTTGTGTCGTCTCTTGTTTTGTTTTGGTTCCGCTTTAACAATAGATACAGATTTTTCAATCGTGATTTTACAATGTGATTTATGCGATCATTAGGCTTATACTTGATTAAATTAGTTCTGGAGTGTGTTTAGAAGGTTCTAGAGTCAAAAGCCCATAGTATTGACGGTTGTTACGGGAGTTAACCTTTTATTCATATCTATTTCTATTTAATTTTTAGTATACGTAGTTCATTTTACATGTATTATGTTAACCTATCGTGAAAATTTGGATGCAAAAATAAGTGATTGCACTATTTCAAGTGAAATATAAGTAGATCTATATGAGGGGTTTGTGAGCTTGATTTGACTTTATATTACTGATCATACCTTGAGTAAAATACTTGACATCTTATTACTATTGTTCAAAACTGTGACTTGATTCTCGATTCTATTGGGTTCCGACTAGTGTCTTGATCTCGTTCCGACTTCTACGCTTGCGTTGACACATATTGAAGGTATCTATGGGTAGAGATTTGTTATTTTCATTCATTTTATTAGCTTTTCTAGGAAAGAGGGTTCAAAGTTGGTGGGTTGAGTGTTTGGATTAGATTGATAGTAGTGAATCGAATTCAAGAGTGGGTTGTGTCGTCTCTTGTTTTGTTTTGGTTCCGCTTTAAACAATAGATACAGATGTTTCAATCGTGATTTTACAATGTGATTTATGCGATCATTAGGCTTATACTTGATTAAATTAGTTCTGGAGTGTGTTTAGAAGGTTCTAGAGTCAAAAGCCCATAGTATTGACGGTTGTTACGGGAGTTAAACCTTTTATTCAATATCTATTTCTATTTAATATTTTAGTATACGTAGTTCATTTTACATGTATTACGTTAACCTATCCTGAAAATTTGGATGCAAAAATAAGTGATTGCACTATTTCAAGTGAAATATAAGTAGATCTATATGAGTTGGGTTTGTGAGCTTGATTTGACTTTATATTCATTGATCGTACCTTGAGTAAAATACTTGACATCTTATTACTATTGTTCAAAACTGTGACTTGATTCTCGATTCATATTGGGTTCCGTCGACTAGTGCCTTGATCTCGTTCCGACTTCTACGCTTGCGTTGACACATGTACGTTGACACATAAGTATCTATGGGTAGAGAGTTGTTATTTCATCATTTTATTAGCTTTTCTAGGAAAGAGGGTTCAAAGATGGTAGTTGAGTATTTTGGATGAGATTGATAATAGTGAATCGAATTCAAGGGTAGGTTGTGTCGTCTCTTGTTTTGTTTTGGTTCCGCTTTAAACAATAGATACAGATGTTTCAATCGTGATTTTACAATGTGATTTGCGATCATTAGGCTTATACTTGATTAAATTAGTTCTGGGTGTGTTTAGAAGGTTCTAGAGTCAAAAGCCCATAGTATTGACGTTTTGTTACGGGAGTTAAACCTTTTATTCAATATCTATTTCTATTTAATATTTTAGTATACGTAGTTCATTTTACATGTATTAAATTTAACCTCTCGTGAAAATTTGGATGCAAAAATAAGTGATTGCACTATTTCAAGTGAAATATAAGTAGATCTAATGAGTTGGGTTTGTGAGCTTGATTTAACTTTATATTCATTGGTCGTACCTTGAGTAAAATACTTGACATCTTATTACTATTGTGCAAAACATGTGACTTGATTCTCCATTCAATTGGGTTCCGACTAGTGTCTTGATCTCGTTCCGACTTCTACGCTTGCGTTGACACATAATAAGGTATCTATGGGTAGAGAGTTGTCATTTTCATTCACGTTATTAGCTTTTCTAGGAAGAGGGTTCAAAGGGTGGTTGAGTGTTTTGGATGAGATTGATAGTAGTGAATCGAATTCAAGGGTGGGTTGTGTCGTCTCTTGTTTTGTTTTGGTTCCGCTTTAAACAATAGATACACATTTTCAATTGTGATTTTACAATGTGATTTATGCGATCATTAGGCTTATACTTGATTAAATTAGTTCTGGAGTGTGTTTAGAAGGTTCTAGAGTCCAAAGCCCATAGTATTGACGGTTGTTACGGGAGTTAAACCTTTTATTCATATCTATTTCTATTTAATATTTTAGTATACGTAGTTCATTTTACATGTATTATGTTAACCTATCGTGAAAATTTGGATGCAAAAATAAGTGATTGCACTATTTCAAGTGAAATATAAGTAGATCTATATGAGTTGGGTTGTGAGCTTGATTTGACTTTATATTCATTGATCATACCTTGAGTAAAATACTTGACATCTTATTACTATTGTTCAAAACTGTGACTTGATTCTCGATTCATATTGTGTTCCGACTAGTGTCTTGATCTCGTTCCGACTTCTTTACGCTTGCGTTGACACATAATAAAGGTATCTATGGGTAGAGAGTTGTCATTTTCATTCATTTTATTAGCTTTTCTAGGAAAGAGGGTTCAAAGATGGTGGTTAAGTGTTTGGATGAGATTGATAATAGTCAATCGAATACAAGGGTGGGTTGTGTCGTCTCTTGTTTGTTTTGGTTCCGCTTTAAACAATAGATACAGATGTTTCAATCGTGATTTTACAAGTGATTTATGCGATCATTAGGCTTATACTTGATTAAATTAGTTCTGGAGTGTGTTTCGAAGGTTCTAGAGTCAAAAGCCCATAGTATTGACGGTTGTTACGGGAGTTAACCTTTTATTCAATATCTATTTCTATTTAATATTTTAGTATACGTAGTTCATTTTACATGTATTATGTTAACCTATCCTGAAAATTTGGATGCAAAAATAAGTGATTGCACTATTTCAAGTGAAATATAAGTAGATCTATGAGTTGGTTGGTTGTGAGCTTGATTTGACTTTATATTCATTGATCGTACCTTGATAAAATACTTGACATCTTATTACTATTGTTCAAAACAGTGACTTGATTCTCGATTCATATTGGTTTCCAACTGTTCTTGATCTCGTTCCGACTTCTACGCTTGCGTTGACACATAATAAAGGTATCTATGGGGTAGAGTTGTCATTTTCATTCATTTTATTAGCTTTTATAGGAAAGAGGGTTCAAGATGGTGGTTGAGTGTTTTGGATGAGATTGATAGTAGTAGAATCGAATTCAAGGGTGGGTTGTGTCGTCTCTTGTTTTGTTTTGGTTCCGCTTAAACAATAGATACAGATGTTTCAATCTGGATTTACAATGTGATTTATGCGATCATTAGGCTTATACTTGATTAAATTAGTTCTGGAGTGTGTTTAGAAGGTTCTAGAGTCAAAAGCCCATAGTATTGACGGTTGTTACGGGAGTTAAACCTTTTATTAAATATCTATTTCTATTTAAATTTTAGTATACGTAGTTCATTTTACATGTATTATGTTAACCTATCGTGAAAATTTGGATGCAAAAATAAGTGATTGCACTATTTCAAGTGAAATATAAGTAGATCTATATGAGTTGGGTTTGTGAGCTTGATTTGACTTTATATTCATTGATCGTACCTTGAGTAAATACTTGACATCTTATTACTATTGTTCAACAGTGACTTGATTCTCGATTCATATTGGGTTCCGACTAGTGTCTTGATCTCGTTCCGACTTCTACTTTGCGTTGACACATAATAAAGGTATCTATGGGTAGAGAGTTGTTATTTTTCATTCATTTTATTAGCTTTTCTAGGAAAGAGGGTTCAAAGATGGTGGTTCAGTATTTTGGATGAGATTGATAGTAGTGAATCGAATTCGAGGTAGGTTGTGTCGTCTATTGTTTTGTTTTGGTTCCGCTTTAAACAATATAATACACTGTTTCAATCGTGATTTTACAATGTGATTTATGCGATCATTAGGCTTATACTTGATTAAATTAGTTCTGGAGTGTGTTTAGAAGGTTCTAGAGTCAAAAGCCCATAGTATTGACGGTTGTTACGGGAGTTAAACCTTTTATTCAATATCTATTTCTATTAATATTTTAGTATACGTAGTTCATTTTACATGTATAATTTTAACCTATCGTGAAAATTCGGATGCAAAATAAGTGATTGCACTATTTCAAGTGAAATATAAGTAGATCTATATGAGTTGGGTTTGTGAGCTTGATTTGACTTTATATTCTGATCGTACCTTGAGTAAAAAATACTTGACATCTATTACTATTGTTCAAAACTGTGACTTGATTCTCGATTCATATTGTGTTCCGACTAGTGTCTTGATCTCGTCCGACTTCTACGCTTGCGTTGACACATAATAAAGGTATCTATGGGTAAAGATTTGTCATTTTCATTCATTTTATTAGCTTTTCTAGGAAAGAGGGTTCAAAGATGGTGGTTAAGTGTTTTGGATGAGATTGATAATAGTCAATTGAATACAAGAGTGGGTTGTGTCGTCTCTTGTTTTGTTTTGGTTCCGCTTTAAACAATAGATACAGATGTTTCAATCGTGATTTTACAATGTGATTTATGCGATCATTAGGCTTATACTTGATTAAATTAGTTCTGGAGTGTGTTTAGAAGGTTCTAGAGTCAAAAGCCCATAGTATTGACGGTTGTTACGGGAGTTAAACCTTTTATTCAATATCTATTTCTATTTAATATTTTAGTATACGTAGTTCATTTTACATGTATTATGTTAACCTATCGTGAAAATTTGGATGCAAAAATAAGTGATTGCACTATTTCAAGTGAAATATAAGTAGATCTATATGAGTTGGGTTTGTGAGCTTGATTTGACTTTATATTCATTGATCGTACCTTGAGTAAAATACTTGACATCTTATTACTATTGTTCAAAACTGTGACTTGATTCTCGATTCATATTGGGTTCCGACTAGTGTCTTGATCTCGTTCCGACTTCTACGCTTGCGTTGACACATAATAAAGGTATCTATGGGTAGAGAGTTGTTATTTTCATTCATTTTATTAGCTTTTCTAGGAAAGAGGGTTCAAAGATGGTGGTTGAGTGTTTTGGATGAGATTGATAGTAGTGAATCGAATTCAAGGGTGGGTTGTGTCGTCTCTTGTTTTGTTTTGGTTCCGCTTTAAACAATAGATACACATGTTTCAATCGTGATTTTACAATGTGATTTATGCGATCATTAGGCTTATACTTGATTAAATTAGTTCTGGAGTGTGTTTAGAAGGTTCTAGAGTCAAAAGCCCATAGTATTGACGGTTGTTACGGGAGTTAAACCTTTTATTCAATATCTATTTCTATTTAATATTTTAGTATACGTAGTTCATTTTACATGTATTATTTTAAACCTCTCGTGAAAATTTGGATGCAAAAATAAGTGATTGCACTATTTAAGTGAAATATAAGTAGATCTAAATGAGTTGGGTTGTGAGCTTGATTTAACTTTATATTCATTGATCGTACCTTGAGTAAAATACTTGACATCTTATTACTATTGTGCAAACATTGACTTGATTCTCGATTCATATTGGGTTCCGACTAGTGTCTTGATCTCGTTCCGACTTCTACGCTTGCGTTGACACATAATAAAGGTATCTATGGTAGAGAGTTGTCATTTTCATTCAGGTTATTAGCTTTTCTAGGAAGAGGGTTCAAAGATGGTGGTTGAGTGTTTTGGATGAGATTGATAGTAGTGAATCGAATTCAAGGGTGGTTGTGTCGTCTCTTGTTTTGTTTTGGTTCCGCTTTAAACATAGATACAGATGTTTCAATCGTGATTTTACAATGTGATTTATGCGATCCTTAGGCTTATACTTGATTAAATTAGTTCTGGAGTGTGTTTAGAAGGTTCTAGAGTCAAAAGCCCATAGTATTGACGTGTGTACGGGAGTTAAACCTTTTATTCATATCTATTTCTATTTAATATTTTAGTATACAGTTCATTTTACATGTATTATGTTAACCTTCATGAAAATTTGGATGCAAAAATAGTGATTGCACTATTTCAAGTGAAATATAAGTAGATCTAAATGAGTTGGGTTTGTGAGCTTGATTTAACTTTATATTCATTGATCGTACCTTGAGTAAAATACTTGACATCTTATTACTATTGTTCAAATTGTGACTTGATTCTCGATTCATATGTGTTCCGACTAGTGTCTTGATCTCGTCCGACATCTACGCTTGCGTTGACACAAAGAACTCTATGGTATCATAGGTAAGATTTTCATTTTCATTCATTTTATTAGCTTTTCTAGGAAGAGGGTTCAAAGATGGTGGTTAAGTGTTTTGGATGAGATTGATAATAGTGAATCAATACAAGGTGGGTTGTGTCGTCTCTTGTTTTGTTTTGGTTCCGCTTTAAACAATAGATACAGATGTTTCAATCGTGATTTTACAATGTGATTTATGCGATCATTGGGCTTATACTTGATTAAATTAGTTCAGGAGTGTGTTTAGATGGTTTTAGAGTCAAAAGCCCATAGTATTCGGTTGTTACGGGAGTTAAACCTTTTATTCAATATCTATTTCTATTTAATATTTTAGTATACGTAGTTCATTTTACATGTATTATGTTATCCTATCGTTAAAATTTGGATGCAAAAATAAGTGATTGCACTATTTCAAGTGAAATATAAGTAGATCTATATGGGTTGGGTTTGTGAGCTTGATTTGACTTTATATTCATTGATCGTACCTTGAGTAAAATACTTGACATCTAATCACTATTGTTCAAAACTGTGACTTGATTCTCGATTCATATTGGGTTCCGACTAGTGTCTTGATCTCGTTCCGACTTCTACGCTTGCGTTGACACATAATAAAGGTATCTATGGGTAGAGAGTTGTCATTTTCATTCATTTTATTAGCTTTTCTAGGAAAGAGGGTTCAAAGATGGTGGTTGAGTGTTTTGATGAGATTGATAGTAGTGAATCGAATTCAATGGTGGGTTGTGTCGTCTCTTGTTTTGTTTTGGTTCCGCTTTAAACAATATACAGATGTTTCAATCGTGATTTTACAATGTGATTTATGCGATCATTAGGCTTATACTTGATAAATTAGTTCTGGAGTGTGTTTAGAAGGTGTAGAGTCAAAAGCCCATAGTATTGACGGTTTGTTACGGGAGTTAAACCTTTTATTCAATATCTATTTCTATTTAATATTTTAGTATACTAGTTCATTTACATCTATTATGTTAACCTATCGTGAAAATTTGGATGCAAAAATAGTGATTGTACTACTATTCAAGTGAAATATAAGTAGATCTATATGAGTTGGGTTTGTGAGCTTGATTTAACTTTATATTCATTGATCGTACCTAGAGTAAAATACTTGACATCTTATTACTATTGTTCAAAACTGTGACTTGATTCTCGATTCATATTGGGTTCCGACTAGTGTCTTGATCTCGTTCTTCCGTTTGACTTCTACTTTTGCGTGACACATATTAAAGGTATCTATGGGTAGAGAGTTGTCATTTTCATTCATTTATTAGCTTTTTAGGAAAGAGGCTTTCAAAGATGGTGGTTGAGTGTTTTGGATGAGATTGATAGTAGTAATCGAATCAAGGGTGGGTTGTGTGTCTCTTGTTTGTTTTTGGTTCCGCTTTAACCAATAGATACAGATGTTTCATTGTGATTTTACAATGTGATTTATGTGATCATTAGCTTATACTTGATTAAATTAGTTCTGGAGGGTGTTTAGAAGGTTCTAGAGTCAAAAGCCCATAGTATTGACGGTTGTTATGGAGTTAAACCTTTTATTCAATATCTATTTCTATTTAATATTTTAGTATACGTAGTTCATTTTTACATGTATTATGTTAACCTATCATGAAAATTTGGATGCAAAAGTAAGTGATTGCACTATTTCAGTTGAATATAAGTAGATCTATATGAGTTGGGTTTGTGAGCTTGATTTAACTTTATATTCATTGATCGTACCTAGAGTAAAATACTTGACATCTTATTACTATTGTTCAAAACTGGGACTTGATTCTCGATTCATATTGGGTTCCGACTAGTGTCTTGATCTTGATCCGACTTCTACGCTTGCGTTGACACATAATAAAGTATCCTATGGTAGAGAGTCCTCATTTTCATTCATATGATTAGCTTTTTTGGAAAGTGGGTTCAATGATGGTGGTTGAGTGTTTTGGATGAGATTGATAGTAGTGAATCGAATTCAAGGTTGGGTTGTGTGGTCTCTTGTTTGTTTTGGTTCCGCTTTAAACAATAGATACAGATGTTTCAATCGTGATTTTACAATGTG
>JACCIX010000190.1:0-84126 GCA_025506515.1 Flaveria trinervia
TATGCACATGACTGGGAATAGCTCTCTTCTTCATGACTACTCTCAAGGAAAGAATGGATTTGTTTCTTTTGGCAATGATGCTAGGGGTTACATCATAGGTAGGGTTTTGTCTCCAATGGAGAAATCAAATTTGATGATGTTAATCATGTGGAAAATCTCAAGTACAATCTCTTGAGTGTCAGTCAATGTGTGATAAAGGCCATGTTGCTCTTTTCACCAGTCAAAACTGTAGGTTCTGTCATCCAAATTTTTGCACTTGATTGACAAGGTGTTGGATGATCACACTCTCCTGAGAGCCAACAGGACAGAAGAGTATATGCCTTAGATCTTTCCAAGAAAATAGATCTCAAAGGCAATCCTTGCCTATTTTCCAAAGCCTCTTCTCAAGAATCTAAACTGTGGCACAGAAGGCTTGGTCATGTTAATCTCAAAAACATAATCAGCTTACCCACAATAGTTTAGTCAGAGGCTTACCAATAAAGGGTTCCACTGTGATGAAACCTGCACTGCTTGTTTAAAAGGAAACAACACAAAGTCTCATTCCTCCTATTGAAGTGCCTAAGTCCACTGCCTGCTTGCAATTACTGCATATGGATCTATTTGGTCCTGTGAGAGTAATGAGCATGGCAAAGAAGAAATACTGTCTGGTAATTGTGGATGATTACTCCAGATTTGTATGGACTTTCTTTCTACATTCAAAGGATGAGGCTGCTCAGAAGATCATTCACTTTGTGTTGTATATTGAGAAGCAGTATTCCCTTCCAGTCAAGTGTATTAGGAGTGACGATGGAACTGAGTTCAGAATCATACACTTGATGACTTCTATCTTTCCAATGGGATCAAAAGGCAGTTTAGCATCCCAAGGACTCCAGCAAAATGGAGTAGTGGAGAGAAAAACAGGACTCTCATTGAAGCTGCAAGGTCCATGCTGGCGACTCAGTTTGCCACTGACCTTTTGGGCTGAAGCTGTCAACACAGCTTGCTGCTATGTGCAAAATAGAGTTTTAGTAAATCAAAGGTTGATGAAGACTCCATATGAAGTTCTCCATCATTTGGCTCCTCTGATTTCATTTTTCAAAGCATTTGGTGTCCCTGTTTATTCTCAACACAAAGGATTAACTCCATAGTTTGATCCTAAGGTGGATGCAGGGTATTTTGTTGGTTATTCATCTACTTGTAAGGCATACAGAGTCTTCAACTGCAGAACAAAGATGGTTGAAGAAACTCTACATGTTAAGTTCAATGAATCTCCAAAGGACAAGATTCCAAAAGCCCTGTGGAGTTATTTGATTTGGACATACTGCAATATGTTCCTCATCAAACTCCTGTTGTTGCTCCTGTCAACAGTTCACCACCCGGTGGTACTGCTGATGATGATGATGATTGCAGTACTCACCTCTTCAGTTTAGTGATCACTGCCTGATTCAGCTAGACCTGATGTTCCTGTAGCTCCAGTAGCACCATCCACAACAAATGCTGATGAGATCTCTTCGAATTCAACTTCTTTTGAATTACCATCCACTGATTGGTTTCAAGGAAATGATTCACCATCACCCCTGTTACTGCTGAGCCTGCTACAACACTTGCACAGATCTCATTGTGTATCAAGATCTGAAGAATCACCCTATGTCTCAAATCATGGTGATATCACTGCTGGTGTATCAACAAGAAGTCAATTGTCAAATTTCTGCTTCTATGCTCTCTTCATCAGTCAGCAAGAGCCAAAGAATTATCACATTGCTTTAAAGGACATGGATGTTTGATGCCATGCAGCTTGAGCTTCTTCAGTTCAAGAAACAGCAAGTGTGGGAACTGGTTCCTCTACCTCCAGGTAAGTGTGCAATAGGCACTAAATGGGTGTTTAGGAACAAAACTGATGAAAATGGGCTTATTGTTAAGAACAAGGCCAGACTGGTTGTTCAGGGGTTTTGCACAAGAAGAAGGTATTGATTATGATGAAACCTTTGCCCCTATAGCCAGACTGGAAGCAATTCGATTGTTTTTAGCCTATGCTGCTTATCAAAACCTTAAAGTTTTTCAAATGGATGTCAAAAGTGCATTTTTGTATGGAAAATTAAAGAAGAGGTTTATGTATGTCAACCTCCAGGCTTTAAGGACAATAAACATCCTAATTGGGTGTATAAGCTTGATAGGCTCTTTATGGGTTAAAACAAGCTCCTAGAGCCTGGTATGAGACTTATCAAACTTTCTTCTGAAAACATTTCACTAGAGGCTCCATAGATAAGACTTTATTCATTAAGAAGCTGGACAGCATAATCTACTTGTTCAATTTATGTAGATGATATCATTTTTGCATCCTCTGATCCAAAGTTGTGTGATGCTTTACAAAGTTGATGCAACAGAAGTTTGAAATGAGTGCCCATGGGAGAATTACAGTTCTTTCTGGGGTTGCAAATCAAACAAAAGGCTGACGGAATTTTCATTCATCAGTCCAAATACACAAAGATCTTTTGCAAAAGTTTGATTTACAAAACTGTAAGCCTGTTCTACCCCCATGTGCAGCACCACACAACTGTATACAGATCAGAAAGGTAAAGTGGTTGATGAAACACTTTACAGATGTATATTTGGTCCTTGATGTATTTAACAGCTTCTAGACCAGATATTATGTTTGCTACATGTGTTTGTGCTAGATTTCAGGCTGCACCTAGAGTCTCATCTGATTGCAGTCAAGAGGATCTTTAGATATCTGCAAGGCACTCCATCTCTAGGTTTATGGTATTCTACTGGACATTCTGGTAATTAGTTGCTTTTTTCTGACAGTGACTATGCAGGTGTAAGTTGACCAGGAAATCAACTTCTGGTGATGTCAATTCCTAGGCAACTGCTTGATTCTTGGCAGAGCAAGAAACAGACCTCAGTTGCTACATCTACTGCTGAAGCAGAGTACATTGCTGCTGCAAGTTGTACATCTCAGGTACTCTGGCTTCAAAACCAACTTTTGGACTATGGCATTACAGAGACTAAGACTCCATTGTTAATGGATAGTGCTTCAGCTCTTTGCATTGTCAAAAATCCAGTCCAGCACTCTAGGACCAAACATATAGAGATCAGACATCATTTTATAAAGGATTGTTTTGAAAAAAGTCTGATTGATCCTAAGTTTGTGCCTAGTGCTGATGAGCTTGCAGACATTTTTACTAAGCCTTTGGATAGTTCAACTTTCCAAAACCTGGTGTTAAGGCTTGGTATGCTGCAGCTAGAATAAGTGACAACTACTGATGATCTTAGTAATAAGTACTGATGATCATTAGTACTATGTCACATATAAGTACTGATGAGCTCTTTTACCCTCAGCAGTTTCTATAACTACTGAAGGCTAAATGTCTCACAAGTACTGCAGTACTTCATCCGCTCTAACTACTGACGTAGTTACAACTACTGATGCAGTTACAACTACTGCAATCAGTAAAAACAGATAAGTACTGATGTCCTATGAAACAACTGAACTCAGCCAAAAAGGCTGATGAATGTGTTGAGGACAGTATGAAACAGCTGAAAAGCTAAGAATTGATGAAAACAACTGAAGAGAACTTTCTCTTCAGTCGTTTGTACGACTGCTGTTTCATTCTAAACAACTGAAGCAAAACCACTGTCTTCAGTAGTTTTATAACTAACTACTGATGACTAATACCAAGTCTTCAGTTGTTTACAACAGCTGATGACAAACCACTATCCTCAGTAGTTTCATAACTACTGATGACAAACACCAAGTCCTCAGTTGTTTCAATCATCTTAAGTCAAAACCACGGTCTTCAGTAGTTTTCTAACTTCTGATGCCTAACACCACGACTTCAGCTGTTTCAACGTCTGAAAGGATAATACCATGTCAACGGTCGTTTAAAACTACTGATGACTAATACCACATCCTCAGTCGTTTTCTTACCCGTACCCTATAAAATCCCTGACCTAAGCTCTCAATGCTTCATCTTCTTCAAACCTAACGTTCCTCTCCAAAACCTTCCCTTTTCTCAATGGCGTCCATGCAAATTAAACCGCGACACAACTGTGTTGCCTACCTCCTAAATCGCCCATCTGGACTAAGTTCGATACTGCTATCGATCGTATGGTTCAGTCCCAATACAATACGGCATTTCTTCTGAATCCCATACTACATGCCGAATCCCTTCAACAATTTTGGATGAACGTTACTATTACCACTGGGGAGAACAAGACACCATCTCTCCAGTCGGTCGTCAACAACGAAGAAGTAGTCATCACTCCTGCAGTAATCCGCCAAATTCTTCATCTGAATGATGCTAGTTCTCCTGCTGGATATCCGAAGGGCACCACAGATCTATCCTTTGCCCAACATGGTATCAAGGCGATCTCAGTGCCTCCACTATCATGAAGAAACACTTTATGACGCTGAGCGCCTAATTTTCACATGGTGAATGTATGTTTGGCCCCTAAGACGTCGTCTTGGGATCAAATGTCAACAAAATGGCAGCAGGTAATGTATTCTATTCTTGAGCAACAACCGCTAAACTTTTCAGAAATAATATTTTCAGAGCTCAAGGATATGGCTCAAAAACTAACTGCCAACCGTTGGATACTATATCCACGGTTCATAATGGCCATCATTACAAACCAGCTTAATGCTGAGGGACTTGTTGGCTTGGGAGTCCCTGCTACGGCTGTTCTGCCGGAAGTATACTCCCGGCACAACTCTGACCAGACACTTAAAATGGCTGCCAAGCTGCGAAAACCCACGCAGCTGGAACCCACAGCCACCACCTCCAATCAAAAGTCCCCACCAACCCACCAAAAAGAAACCCAAAACGGCTACTCAGGGAATTGAGTCCCCTGAGGAAGCCCCTGCAACACAAACGCAGGATATATCCACTAGTCCAAACCCCCTAGTGGATACAATGACTCTTCCAGCCATAGCCGCTCAGGCTTCCTCTCAACAGGAGCCTGCAACAACCACAAAAGGGGTACCTACATATCTGGGATCTTCCTCACTTGAGGGGATTTCCATTGAAGAGCACCCACCTCCTAGGTGCACACTGCTTCTATCCCTTCACCCCAAACACCCGCCCCTCACAGCCCAACTTTAATAGTTGCACAAGTGCTGACTCAACTGCACTCCTCACCCCCTCCCCAGAAACCACTTACTACTGGGAATACCTCTACAATTGAGGGGGAGGAACACAGTGCACTTGAGAACCCACAGCACAGGGGTTTACCACTTCTATCTCCTGGTGTAGACAAGGAGCTTCGAATATCTAGTGAGGCTGCCACCTCTCCTCTCGCTCAGCGAATGATCCGAATGAGGCTGGTAACATTGCTAAGACCTCACTAGAGGCAACAGCTGATGATGGACACTGTCCTGAGGCTGGAAGTCCCCAGTACCAAGCACAAGGGGCACATGCACACAACTGGTCTACACCCAGTGCATGTAAATCCTGCTCTAAGCAGGAGATCAGATGATTTAGTTTCGGCTGATGATGACCTGGGCTTTTTCTACGATGTTCTTGCCCAGAACACAATTCTTGAAGAGAAAGTCAGTAGGCTGCAAAACCTACTTGATCAACTCTCCAAGGAGAAAGACCATCTGCCTCTACCCACCCACAGATGGCACCTTCACTTGAAGGTTCCCCAAACACTGAGCCACTCCAAACTCAACCACCTGCCTCTGCTTCAGGCCCTACTTCTCAGGAACAGAACCCTCCTGAGCAAATAGGTGCTGTACTTCAAAATTCTCTCCCTCTCACACCCCATAATCATCGATATTGTGACTAAAGCCATTGATGAGAGGCTTTCCTCCACTTTACAGCCCCTGATTGATGCTGCTGTCCAAAGACTCTTTCTGCGGTACAAACCCCTCCCTCCAATGCATCCAAAAAGGGGGAGAGTACTGCAGTGAAAGAAAAGAAGAGGAAAAGATCCGAGGAAAAGAAGGAAGCAAAGCAAGCCCAAAAGGAGGAGAAAGAACAGCAACCACTGCTCACCTACAAGCGAAAGAAAGGTGCTGATGATCACATTGCTGAAGATAAAGCCTTGGAGCTACTGATAAAAGAGGCTGATGCCGAACACAGTAGATCAATGGACAACATCATTGATCAGTTGTTTAGGCAGGCCATGACACCAATAACTTGACTCTGAGATTCGACGATTAGAGATTGAAGAAATCCAGAATAGATGGGCAAGTTATGAAGTGTTAGAAAGAGAAAGGCTTGAGATCATGATTAGATTTATTGCAAAATATCTTGGAAGATCAATGATCGAAATCAAAGCTTGGTCCAGGGACAGTATCTTGGCAATCACCACCAAGATCTGTTCGTTTGAAGCATATACTAAGGGGCTTGTTATTGAAGCTTTAAATGAAGCGGGTGCTGGGAGCAGGACTGAGCTAGCCAAGCAATCAAAAGCCACACTCACTCAAGAATGCTAGAACAGCCTGTAAACATTCCCACACCAAAACCACCCAAAACACAACCCACCAAACCAACTCCCTTACCCTCAAAACCCATAGCCGATGATATACCCTTGATGAAGAGAGAAGGATATTGAGGCTAGAAGATGATGAAGAAGATGATGAAGATAGGCTGCCACTCTCAGCTGTGATTCAGTTTCCTAAGGCCACAAGTCACTCCTCAGCAATTACTCCTGAAGTCCAGAGACAAATTGTTAAAGTGAAGCTAGAAGAAGAAGAGCTTCATAAACAACATGATGAGGAATGCTGAAGAGAGTTGACAAAGCTTATGCAGCCACATCTTCTATCATCAATATGAAGAAGCAAGCCCTCAGACTTTACACTCTCAGGCATACCTTTCAATATCAAAAGGAAAGAGTGAGGATTTGGCCTGATCCCAGGGTCTCTCACAGAATTCATAAGAAAAATATACCTCAGAGATACATTGGCCAGGTGAAAAAGATCGTAGATGAAGTGATCTCTCTGGTCTTTGTAGTTTCACCCTGGGAAATCCTAGAAGACTTCAAGAAAGCCTACAAAGCTAATCTAACCCCTCAGAAGATGCTGGAAAACAAAATAGTGAAAAAGGGGTTAGTTACAAGAGACTTGAGGAAGTCAGGAAAAATGAGCTCCAGTTGTTCCTAGAGGGTAATAACCCGGATGAGTTTGCTTACAGAATAATACAACTGTGGAGCTAAAGAATGGGAAACAGGCCAAATACCTGTCTGAGTATTATGGGCCTGAATCATTGTTTGAAGGAGGTGCTGAAGAGCTAACCATGGAGGAACAAATCACCTTCCTTGAGGCCTACACAAGAGAGTCGTACAGACTCATTATGGGGAAGTAAATCTCATGAATGGGATAACAACTCTGTGTCCAGTTCCCCAAAACAGAGTTCCCATTCATACCCTGCCAAACAAATATTGAGGTTTCTTCCCAGGCCGGAGCTACATGGGTCATCTTCTCTACTGATCAAGAAGGAAAAATACCAACACTTTGCCAACAATAAGTGGGACAACGAATAATTTAGAGGTTTGGCTGCATTGGTTCAGGGGGAGTTTATTGGACCAAAAGAACCAATGAGCCAAGATCAGAAAACCTCTAAGTCCCACATGGTATCACAAAACAATGCTGAAAGCCTCATCAGCAGTTTGACAAGTGCTGAAGACTTAACAGTTGAAGATCAAGTGCTGAAGATTCCAACAGCTGAAGAACTAAAGTGCTGAAGTACAACAGCTGAAGAACACAAGTGCTGAAGCTGAAAGACCAAAGTACTGAAGTACAACATCTGAAGAGTTTACAAATGCTGAAGATCAACAACTGATGTACAAAGTCTGAAGACAAAGACTGAAGACATCAGCTGATAATATCTACTGAAGTCATCAGCTGATGAAACATCTGAAGGTCAAAGTCTGAAGATCAAGTACTGAAGCGTCAGTAGTTTGTCACAATTGCTGAAGAGTACTTCTTCAGTAGTTGTGATATCAGTAGTTTATATTTCTAGTTTCAGTAGTTTTGTAAAACGACTGAAGAGCTTGTTCTTCAGTCGTTGTAGTTTCAGTAGTTTCCAATCAGTAGTTTATATTTTGTACTTAACACTCTGATATGTTCTCAGTAGTGTGAACATTTCAGTAGTTTGTTAAGAGTTAGTTAATTTATTAGATCTGCCAGTTGTCACTTTCCGTGATAACAGCAGTGTTTGTTGCACTCTATATAAGGAGTGACAACCTATTGTAATAGTATGAATGACGTGAATGAATGAATGATTTGATTAGAAACATTCCATATCTATAAACATTCCTTGAATCAGAAATATATTCTCTCGCTATAACCGTATGTGCTCTTAATGCATACAAGCATCGACTTCTTGCTACAATTTGTCTAATTCCTATTCTTATTCCGCTGCCTTGAACTCTAATACATCAAACTTGTGATCGCTGATCCTGTCAAGAACAATTTGGAGGAACTGATGAGGTCTTGGCAAACAATAAAGAGATCCTTGCCCAGCAATATGAGACATTCTCTCATAGAAAGGGTGAGTCACTGACTCAACAGTTTGAGCTTTTCTCCTGTTTGATATCTAAACTGAAAATGGTTAAACATGAATATACAAACAGTCAGATGAACAACAGATTCCTTAGATCCTTGCCTGAGAGATGGGACACATATACTATTGTCCTACGCTCCAGTGCAAATCTGGAACAATCTATCTCTCACCCAACTTCATGGGAAACTGCTAACATTTGAAAGAGAGATAGAACAGAAAAGGAAACTGGCTTCATCTGGAAAGCTTACTGATGATTTTGTACCAGGGAATACTGCTCTGGTTGGTCATGAGTCAAAATATGATGCATCAGAAATTTCTTATGATGAGCATATAGATTTCTCTTCAAACAGTGGAGATCATGCTTTTGTTGGTGTTGATAGTAATTCAGGATGTAATAGTGATAATTTGTGCTTTTTGATGGATGATTTGAAAGGAATTGCTGATGATGATTTGGAAGAGATGGATATTTTGAGCCAAATGGCATTAGTCAATATCAGATCTCAAAAATTTTATAAAAGGACAGGTAGAAAATTTCCTAGTCTCTCTGAAAAAACCAAAGTTGGTTATGAAAAGAGCAAGTTGAGGTGTCACAAGTGCCATAGACTTGGACATTTTGCAAGAGAGTGTAGATGATCTGGATCTAACTCTTTTGCACCCTTTGTGACCTTTCCAGGCAATAGTTCACAAAACAAAGGGCAACATTCTACCAGTTCTGGTCATCATTCACAAAGTCAATCATCTCCTGCATATTTTATCCTCAAGGTCAAATGCCATATCCTTATCCCTGTTTTTACATGCCTCAGTCCAATCAGGTTCCAGTACCCATAGCTCAACAACCACATGCCCTACCTAAGCCTCAACCATCTCAATCAAGTCAACAATCTCAATCTCAATCTCAATCACATCAAAGCTTTTTCACTCCTGGAGTTGTTGACTGGAGTAGCTTACCAGATGATCTTTCTGGTTATTCTGACAAGTGTTTTCTGGTGCTGGTCAACACGGTGGTGAAATTCCTTTTGGAAATCTTGCTCTTATGGCCCTGGAGTCTACTGATGGTTCATGCTCAAATGCTTCATCATCATAGGTACCACAAGTATCTTCTGAGGCTAAGGCCAAGTTGTGTTTTGAGTCATGCATAGCTGCTTTTGCCTCAATTAGAGAAGCAAATGTAGCTTTAACTAATCAAAATCTTGACCTAGAGAAAGTGATTTCCAAAAGAAAAGCTGAGTTTGAGACTGTTTTAAAGGAAAAAGATGATGAGATTTACAAATTAAAATGCCAAATCACTAATGAAAAGGCAAAGGTAGAGGTCATTTTAGAAAATCATAAGAATCTCAAAGAAACACTTGCAGCTACTCAGGTAGAGTGTGAACACTGGGTAACATCTTGCAAGGGGTTTGAAATGCTTCTCAGTAAGCAAACAGCTTCAAATGTGAAGTTTAGGATTGGGTATAATCACACTGTACCTCCTACAGATTTTACTCCAAGACAGAAGTAAAATCTGAAGGTGAAATCAATTCCCAAACCACATCATCATGTGTCTCATCCTCAAGTGATAATGAAAAATTATAGGATGAAGTCAGTATTAGTACCTCAGCTAATCAATCTGCTGATGGTCTTACTGCTGATAAACACATGATCAAAGAAAAGCTGAGCACTTCAGGTGTTGTCTCACAAAGTATTCAAAGTACTGAAGAGCAAGTAACAACACCTGAAGAACATTTCAAACCAAATAAAAACAAACATGGTTTGACAACTGCTGAAGAGTCTATCAGGAAATCCAAATGTACTGATAGAAAACTTCTAAAGAACAAGTTTTCAGTTGTTACAAATCCTTCAGTACTTCACATAAGTACTCAGAGGAAGAAAGTACTGAAGAACACACCTTCAGTAGTTTCATCTTCTTCAGTAGACGAACAACAGAAGATGAAGAAAAAGCCATGTGAAATATGTGGTCTATTCAATCATCTCACTGATGAATGTTGGTATAGAAAGGGTTCCAAATTAACAAAGATAAAATCATTAAAAAGAAAATTAATAAAATGAAAGATGAATTTGAAACCAAGTTTGTGCCACAAACATCTCAAACTGATAAACCAAAGTCTTCACAAAAATCTAAACAGAAGAAAAGGGTTTATCATAAAACAGCTAAAAATATTCCTCAAGGAGTATCAAAACACCAGACTAAGTCTGTGTCTTTCAAAAAGGAGGACATGGTGAGTCATAGGAACCAATCAAAAACAAGTACTGTTGTGTCTGCTGAACTGAAGTCTTTAACAACCAATCAGACACAACTTGTTATGATGGTTCAACATCTATTAGGGAGAGTTAATCAAATAGATGTACCTGTGATTAAACCACTGAAAAGGAAAACTAAGCCAAAATCAAAGGAATCCTTTTCAGCACCATCTCCACCTTCAAAGGCTGTTAATCATGACACATCAGTTAGTATAAAATCTGTTGATGAGAACAGACCCAAAACCATAATGGTTTGGGTCTCAAAAGCTAACTAGTTTGTTGTGACAAATGCAGGGTCTTCAGCATGCCATAGAAGCATCTGGTATGTGGACAGTGGAGGATCTATGCATATGACAGGGAGCAGATCTCTTCTTCATGACTACTCTCAAGGAAAGAAGGGATTTGTATCTTTTGGTAATGATGCTAAGGGTTACATCATCGGCAAAGGCTTTGTGTCAAATGGTGAGATAAGATTTGATGATGTTAACCATTTGGAGAATCTCAAGTACAACTTGTTGAGTGTCAGTCAAATGTGTGATAAAGGGCATGTTGCACTTTTCACCAGTCAGAACTGTCGGATTCTGTCTTCCAATGTTTTGAGAATGATTGACAAGATATTGGATGAATATACTCTCCTGAAGGCCAACAGGATTGGAAGAGTATATGCCTTAGACTTATCAAAGAAAATTGATCTAAAAGGCCATCCATGTCTATTCTGGCCTCTCCTCAGGAATTTGAACTATGGCACAGAAGGCTTGGTCATGTGAATCTTAAAAACATGAACAAGCTGATCCATCATGGTTTAGTGAGAGGTCAGCCATTAAAGGAGTTCAAATGTGATGACAACTACTCTGCTTGTTTAAAAGGAAAGCAACATAAAGTATCATTCCCTCCAATAGAAGAACCAAAGTCCATTGCCTGCTTGCAATTACTGCATATGGATCTTTTTGGTCCAGTAAGAGTGATGAGCATGGCACAAAAAAATATTGTCTGGTAATTGTGGATGATTATTCTAGATTTGTATGGACTTTCTTCTTACATTCAAAAGATGAGGCTGGTCAAATCATCATCTACTTTGTGTTGCATGTGGAAAAGCAGTTGATGAAACTCTTTACAGATGTATGATTGGTTCCTTGATGTACCTTACAGCTTCTAGATCAGACATTATGTTTGCAACTTGTGTCTGTGCTAGATTTCAGGCTGCACCTAAAGTATCCTATATGATTGCAGTTAAACGGATCTTTAGATATTTGCAAGGAACTCAATCTCTAGGACTTTGGTATTCCACTGGGCACTCTTGCAAATTAGTTGCTTTCTCTGATAGTGACTATGCAGGGTGTAAATTAACCAGAAAATCAACCTCTGGTGGATGCCAATTTCTAGGCAATTGTTAGTTTCTTGGCTGAGTAAGAAACAAACTTCAGTTGCTACATCCACTGCTGAAGCAGAGTACATTGCTGCTGCAAGTTGTATATCTTAGGTACTCTGGCTTCAGAATCAATTACTGGATTATGACATTACAGAGACTAAGACTCCTTTACTGATGGACAGTGCTTCAGCTTTTTGTATTGTTAAGAATCCTGTCCAGCATTCTAGGACCAAACATATTGAGATCAGACATCATTTTATCAGGGATTGTTATGAAAAAGGTCTGATTGATCCAAAGTTTGTTCCTAGTGCTGATGAGCTTGCAAATATATTTACTAAGCCTTTGGATAGTGCAACTTTCCAAAATCTAGTGCTAAGGCTTGGTATGCTGCAGCTTGAATGATTTGACAACTACTGATGATCTCAGCTCACAAGTACTGATGAGCATTAGTATACAGCTGTCAAAAATAAGTACTGAAGTTATTTTATCTTTAGCAGTTTTCATAACTACTGAAGACTAAATTACTTAAAAGTACTGAAGTACTTTATTTGTTGCGAAGTACTGATGTGGTTACAACCACTGATGTCTGTTCTAACAGATAAGTACTGATGACCAATGAAACATCTGAAAATTAGATAATCTGCTGAGTAAGTGTTAAGGTCAAATGAAACAACTGAGATATGTGAATTGACGAGAACAACTGATGAGTAATTTTATTCTTCAATTGTTTCAAACACTACTGTTTCATTTCAAAACAACTGAAGCCAAAACCAAGTCTTCAGTAGTTCCAACTACTGATGACAAACACCAAGTCTTCAGTTGTTACAACATCTGAAAGTTAAAACCATGTCTTCAGTTGTTTTCTAACAACTGATGACTAACACCAAAACTTTCAGTTGTTTTCTTTCAGCTGTGTCATAATCTATAAATACCTAACCCTAACTTCAAACTTTTCATAAATCGATGTCCGAACATTCATCTTCCATTAATGGCGACCATGCAAATCAAACCACGACACAACTGTGTTGCCTACTTCACAAAATCGGCCTTTTGGACTAAGTTTGATGCTGCCATTGATCTGATGGTTGATTCCCTGTATCGAACTGCTTTTCTTCTGAATCCAACTATCTATCCCGATACCCTTTGCCAATTCTGGACAAATGTCACTATCAATACTGGTGAGAATGATGTCGCGATCACTTTCCAGTCATTTGTAAACCAGAAGAAGGTGGTAGTCAGTAGTCACTCCTGCTATCATTCACCAAATGCTAGATCTGAATGATGCTACCTTTGTCACCAAATACCCGAAGGGCACCATTGATCTATCATTCACCAACCATGGATATGCAGGTGACCTAAGTGCTACAACCATTCGGAAGAAGCACTTCCATGATGCTGAATGCTTAATCTTCCACATGATCAATGTTTGCCTTGCCCCCAAATCCTCTTCATGGGATCAAATGTCATCCAGGTGGCAGCAGGTATTGTATTCTATCCTTGAACGCCAAAGCTTAAATTTTTCTGAAATTATACTTTTAGAATTAAAAGATCTGGCAATGAAACCTGTGGCCAACAGATGGCTATTATATCCAAGGTTTCTTATGGCCATAATCATGAATCAGTTAAAATCTGATGGCCTGTTGGCCTTGGAGTCCCTGCTGTGGTAGTTTTTCCAGAGGTATACTCTAGGCACAACTCTGACCCACACCTCAAAGAGGCTGCCAAACTGCTAAAACCCAAGCAGAAGGATCCCACAGCCTCATCCTCCAGATTCAAAGTCCCCTCCAAACCACATTCCAAACAAACCAAAAAGGCTACTCAAGGAGTTGAGTCCCCTGATGATGCCCCTGCAACACAAAGGCAGGATGAAACTATGGATAGTAATCCCCCTGTAGTTTCCAAGACTCTACCAGCTGAAACCGCTCAGGTATCCTCTCAACAGGATCCTGTTGCAACCAAAAATGGGGAAACCACATTACTGGAATCTCTCTCACTTGAGAAGATTGCCATTGAAGAGCACCATTCACCCCAGGTGCAATCTTCTTCACACTTATCTCCCACTGAAGCCACCCCTACAAGCCCAACTGTGGTTATTGCACAAGTGCTGACTCAACTACATTCCTCTACCCCTCCCCAGAAACCTATTACCACTGGGAAAACCTCAACAGTTGAGGGAGAGGATTATAATGTGGCTGATAACCCATAGCACAGGGATTACAGATTTCAATCTCCCTGTGTAGAGGAGGAGATTCTAACATCTGGTGAGGCTGCCTCTTCTCCTGTTTCAGCACATGACCAGGATGAAGATGGTATCATTTCTAAGTCCTCACCAGAGGCAACTACCAATGAAGAACATAATCCTGAGGCAGGAAGTCCCCAGTTCCAAGAAATAGGGGCACATGTGAATACTGATCTACACTCAGCACATGTTCATCCTGATTTCATCAGGAGGTCAGATGATTCAACAAAGACTGATTATTACCTGGGCTTTTTCTTTGATGTTCTAGCTCACAACACCTTTCTTGAGACCGAGGTATGCAGACTACAAGAACTGCTTGCCAAAATGTCACAAGAATCAAGTCTATCTGCCCCCATTCACCCACAGATGGCAGTTTCTCTTGAAACTTTCCCAAACACTGAGCCACTCCCAACAACTTTGCCACCAGCCTCTGATTCAGGCACCATTTCTCAGGGACAAAACCCCTCTGAGCAAATGGTTGCTGCCTTTCAATCATCCTTACCTCTCATCACTTCCATAATCACAAACGTTGTGCATCAAGCCATTGATGAGAGGCTTTCCTCAAATCTTCAATCCTTAGTTGATGTTGCTGTTTCTAAGAGACATTCTGACATTCACACCCCTAAACCCAATGCAACCAAAAAAAGAGAGTCTAAGTCAGTGAAAGTAGACAAAAGAAAGAGATTTGAAGAGGAAGAAGAAAAAGAGAAGAAAGAAAAGGAATTGATCACCTACAAGAGAAAGAAAAGCTTTGAACAGACTGAGGGTGAGAAAAAGTTAGAAGAACTGATCAAAGAAGCTAATGAGCAACATAGCAGATCTATGGATAAGATTATTGATCAACTCTTCAGACAAGGATTTGACACTGCCAAACTTGACTCTGAAATCAGAAGGCTTGAGATTTAAGAGATTGAACAAAGATGGGCAAGTTGGAGTGAGAAAGAAAGGGAAAGGCTGGAAGCTATGGCAAGATTTATATCAAAACATTTGGGAAGATCAATCATTGAAGTGAAATCATGGTCCAGAGACAGTATTTTGGAGATAACCACCAGAATCTGTTCTTCTAAAGTATTTAACAAAGGATTGATCATAGAAGCTCTTGATGAAGCTGGTGCTGGGAAAAGGTCTGATATGGCAAAGTTATCCAAAGCTTCACTCACAACCAAGATGCTAAAGTAGCCTACACAATTTCCTACACCAAAACAACCAACTTCACAACCCTCAAAACCAACTCCTTTACCCAAGAAACCTACTCAACCCACTACCAATGATGCACCTAAGAGGAAGAGAAGGGTGTTGAGGATGGAAGAAGAAGAAGATGATGAGGATGATAGTCTGCCAATCTCTACTGTTCTTAAAATAAAGATGTCTGAGCCCAGGAGTCAACCAACAACAATCACACCTGACTTCCAAAGGCAGATGGTAAAAGTCAACTTGAAGAAGAAGAATAGCACAAACAACATGATGAGTAGCTGTTAAGGATGATTGATAAAGAGTTTCCTAAGTCTTCATCCATACAAGCTATGAAGAAACATGCTTAGAGGTTGTATGCTCTCAGATTTACATTTCAATATCAGAAAAAAAGAGTGAGAATTTGGCCTGACCCCAGAGTAAGTGACAGAATTCACAAAAAGAAGATTCCAAGTAGATACAATGGCCAAGTAAAGAGGATTGTAGATGTTGTGATAATGCTGGCCATTGTAGTGTCACCCTGGGAAATCCTTGATGACTTCAAGAGAGCTTACAAGTCTAAGATGACTCCACAAACTTTACTAGAAAACAAAATGGTAAAGAAGGGGTTGATCTACAAGAAGCTTGAAGAAATAAGAAAAAATGAGCTCCAGGTTGCTTGAAGGCACTCATCCTGATGAGTTTGCATACAGAGAAATAACTACTGTGGAGCTGAAGAATGGAAAGCATATTAAGTACTTATCTGAGTACTATGGGCATGAGTTCTTCTTTGAAAGTGGAGCTGAAGAACTCACAATGGAAGAACAAGTTGTTTTACTTGAGGCCTATGTCAGAGAGTCTTACAGACTTATCATTGGGAAGTAGGTTTCATGGATGGGGTAACAGCTCTATGTCCAATTCCCCAAGACAAGTTCCCATTAATCCTTTGCCAATCAAACCTTCTGAAACCTTTTCCCTGGCCTGAGCTTAATTTGAAGATTTCTGAGCTGATCCAGATAATGTTTCTGCCAATAAGTAGGATCTTAATAATCTTAAAGGTTTTGGCTGCATTGGTTCAGGGAGTGTTTGTTGGACCAAAAGAACCAATGAGCCAGATCAGAAAAACCTTTAAGTCCCACAGACATCAAAACAACCAAAGTGGTCTACAACAGCTGAAGACAAAGTCTGAAGACAACAGCTGAAGACAAAGTCTGAAGATAAAGTCTGAAGACAAAGTCTGAAGACAATAGTTGAAGACAAAGTCTGAAGACAAAGTCTGAAGATAAAGTCTGAAGACAAAGTCTGAAGACAACAGCTAAAGACAAAGTCAGAAGACAAAGTCTAAAGATAACAGCTGAAGACAAAGTCTGAAAACAACTGCTGAAGACAAAGTCTGAAGACCAAGTTCTCAGAAGTTGTCACAATAGCTGAAGTAGTTCTCTTCAGTAGTTGTGATGGTTTACATTTTAGTAGTTTGTAATCAGTAGTTTTATATTATGTAAAACATCTAAAGTTCTTACACTTCAGATGTTATAACTTCAGTAGTTGTAATGTTAGCTTATACTTGACTTTTAGTGAAGGTGTCCTCAGTTGTTGTGGACATCTTCAGTAGTTTAGTTTACTTTTAGTTGTTTGTATAAATCAGTTAGCTGTCACTATCAAGTGACGTCAGCTGATGTCACATTCCTTTATAAAAGGAATGTTGACCTAATTTCCTTGTACGAGAAGCATATGCGTGAATGAAAACATTCTTTTTGCAGAAAACTTTCTCTCTCTATAATCGTTACTGTTTGATTGAATATTCATATTATTCTTGCTAAAATTTTGTCTAATTCGTGTGCTATTCTGCTGCAAATCTTAATCTAATTGATCAAACTAGATCTCGATCCCTTTCAATTTGAATGTAAGATTTAAGCTTAGAATATGTTGAATGATGATTGGGGACGAAATTATGTTGTTTAAGTGGGATTTAAACTGCCCATGCGCCTAAATAGTGGCTCATGCACCCAACAGAATTAACTGTCTAAGTGTTCCCATGCGCCCAAAACCCATGCGCCCAAATAGTTCCCATGCGCCTAGAGATAGGCTAAATTTGACTAAGTGTCCAGACACCCAGAAAGCCCATGCGCCTAGGCACTCATGCGCCTGCATAGTGCCCATGCACCTAGAAATGTGCCCAAATGCCTAAGTACTGGCCATGCGCCCCAATAATGCCCATGCGCCTAGAAGTTCCCCATGTGCCTAAATGTTCCCCATGCACCTGAAAGGCCATGCACCCAATAGTGCCCATGCGCCTAAGACTTGGAATATTTTTCTAATTTTTGGGGAAAAAGTGAAATGTAAGCTTTGACATTGAATGTTCCGGGGGTGAAATAAGTTGACTTTTGATGATGTATGGGCTATGGCATGAATGATGATTGTTATGTCATGTATGAAGGTTCTTTTTATGGTGATGATTTGTATGATTATGTTTATGATCCTGTTTATGTATGTTTATTTGATTTTATGTTAAAAGTTTATGAATGAAATGAGAAGTATTATGTAATGTAAAGTGAAAGATAATGAAAGAGAAACGTAATGAATGAATGCATGCATTAATGAATGAATGAATGTAAGAAAGTCTTGCAAAAGTATGGAGGTTCACACCAAATGAAGGGTGACAGCTCAACTATGTGTGGGTTAGCTACCCCAAAAGGATGCACACTAGGGTCTAATGCTTGTGATTGACTGTAGATACATGTGTACCTAGTTTATGTGCAAAGTCTTTCATTTCTTACATATGTGTAGTTTTACGAAGTAATGAAATATGATTTATGATTTGATGTTTACTTATCTTTAGTTCATATGTATGAACTTCTTATATAGGTTTGAGGTTGTTGTACACAATTCTAAGTCAATAATGATTGAGTAATGTGTTCAACCTAGTCGGATGAATATTCATGCTAATGGCCACTACTTATGGACCATACGCATGAATATATCATGATTATGGACCAGTTGCATGACTGAACCAGGAGACTGGATCAGTCGTATGATTGAGACATAAGATTGACTCAGTCGCACAACTGAACCTTCAGTCGTGCGTATGGATCAATCGCGTGATTCAGTCGCACGACTGAACCATGCTAATGGTTCAGTCGTATGAATAGAAACCACTAACATATAAATACCACCTAATTCGTGGAAAAATAGAACAGTTTTGAAAGATATTACACATACACATAAACCCTAGCCATCCAGAGCGTCCCAAACAGCCTGTCCAAGTTCATAGTTCGTTCCTGATCGATTCCTACTCGTTCTTAACATTGAGTTCAATCTTATATCGAATGGGTTATCGTTCTAACTATTTGGATAGCCAATCAAATAGGATTCCACACTATTTTATCTGGTATAAACGCAAAATCAGTTAGTACTCCGTACATACAAGGTCCTAACAAGTGGTATCAGAGCTTTGGCTCTTGATTTTGCGTTTGATTCAATTAGGTTTGGTGTCAAAAACTCTGTCGCATAGCTCATTCACACGACTGAACAACTCCAGTCATTTACTTCCAGTCGTCTTGTTCATACGCATGACTGAATCCAATCGCACGATTGAATTCATTCACACTCCTCATTCACAGGAGTGATCCATACTCATAGTTTAGTCGCACGAGTTATCCATACTCAAAGTCCATACGCACGATTAAAACTGTCCTGTTCTCCAAGTATTAAGTTTATAGCAATGG
The DNA here is from genome assembly GCA_025506515.1 of Flaveria trinervia. Lineage (NCBI taxonomy): Eukaryota > Viridiplantae > Streptophyta > Magnoliopsida > Asterales > Asteraceae > Flaveria > Flaveria trinervia. The sequence continues at coordinate 19,228 of JACCIX010000190.1, forward strand.
AAGATCAATTTGCTGTGTTTACTGTCGGGAAGGACTCATGCATCCAGAACCTACTACTTCTGGAGAATGAGACTGGTAATCATAATAAACCGCCAAAGTTGCTAACGTTAGATGAATATCCTCAGTGGAAACAACGGTTTGAGATTTACCTAAATGGAGTTGATCCCAATCTTTGAACATCCATTGAGACTGGTTACACGATACCAGTCAGTGCAAATGGAGTCAAGTTGATGTTGGCTGGAATGAATGAAGCTCAAAAGATTCTCTTTAGTGCTGAGAAAAAAGTTTATGCCCTGTTGATTCAGTCAATACCAAAAGACATCTTTCATCAGTTTTCTGAGAACAAGCAGGCTAAAAAGCTATGGGAGGCCCTAGAGAAGAGATACGATGGAAATGCAATATTGAAGGCACTAAAGGATAATTCTCTCAAGAAGGAGTTCGATAATTTCTCTTCGATAGGGAATGAGAGCTTAGATGATATTATTGACAAATTCTATCATCTAATGAGTGAGCTGCACACATGGTGTAACCACATCAATGGAAGATAAAGTTTCAAGCTTTGCTGATGATTTGCCTGAGAAATGGGATTCATTTGTGTCTAACCTAAGAAAGAACGACATTCTTGCAACATTAGACATAAATGTTCATCTTGAAGTTAAGGGAGGAAGAACTGCGGATGAAGTACAAGTCAAAGAAAGGATCCAATGTTCAAAATCCTTCACTTTACAACTCATTTCCGACTCCAGCTGTGTCAGGAGCACCATTACAAACAACATTTGTGTCTAGCTCCTCGGATCCTTCCCAAACCACTGCTTCAGGACCAGAAACATCAGGGTCATCTAGAACCCAATACATAGTGCCTTAAGCCAATACTACAAAGTTGAAGACCAGGAATCTCGGTAATATCACAGTGGAAGTTGCAAAGGAGCATATGGATCTTCTAGCAGGAGTGCTACAATCTTATGATGGTTTAGTTGCCGGGAAGATTGGAAATTATCATCTTGCAGATGAAGATTACGAACAAGTTGATGAGAACGAGCTAGAGAGAATGGACATAATGTGGGCCTTGGCGACTGTAGTTAGAAGAGCTAAAAAATTTTCCAAGAAGACGGGCCAGAATCTAGTCGCCACTAAAGATACGACTTTTGGTTTTGACAAAACCAAAGTCACCTGCTTCTACTGTGGTGGAAAGGGGCATTTTAAATGTAAATGTGTAAAGCCCAGAAAACAGGAAATGGAAACCCATTTCCTAAATTCAACTGTCAAGACAAGAACGTGATTGGAACTGCTTCTTCAAGCAAAGATACAAGGCTCAAACTGCTTAAGGTGATGAAGGACAAGACTGGTCCTTCCGATTTGTTTCTCCTGGAGAAACAAATATTGCATTTGTCGAAGCATTGGATGATGGGTCTGCTAGTGAGGGTGTGATTGAAGCTGAGCAAGCAATGTCAGATACCGAAGAAGCTATGAACATGGTAAATCACTTGGTTGAGGAAGTGCTAAGAGCAACAAGTTCAGAATCTCAAGCCACCAAAGGGTCTAACTCTGCTTTGATGGCTGGTTCAACTGACTCCTCACAGGTAAGTTCTCAAGATCAATTATTTGAAAAACATACTTGTTCTGAATGTTGGATCTTATATGCCCAAGACACATACAAGATTGATGTGGTTAGTACGTTATGATCCAAGTCGGGTCACACCCAATAACAAGCTATACAAACACCAATTAATATTTATTTGTTGATAAGATCTGTAACATCCCGTATTTTCATTAAGTTAAAAAGTTAAATTTTTTAAATTATTGTATGGACTATTTATGCCTTTGATGAGAATTTGTGGGTTACTTACGTTTACTTGTTAGTTTGTCATTTAATTTCTAATATAAATCTGAATAATATAGCTATTTAAAATACAATAACACTAATAACTATGATTTTAATAATAATAGTAATAATAATAATAACAATAATAACAATAATAATAATAATAATAATAATAATAAAAGTTAAAAATATTAGTGGAAGTAATAACTAATAGAAGTTAATAAGTTGTGAAATGATTAAAACTTAAGATGAAATTAAGTTTAGGGGTTGTTTTGTTAACATTGAAACTTCAAAAGAAAGTTTTTTAACATAAAATATCAAAATGAAAACTATAGGGGCTAATGGTGTAAATAATCAAAACCCAAACTCTTTTCCCTCTCTCTTTCCTCGTGATTCCATTGACCCTCCGGCCACCCACCGGCCGAGCTCCAGCGAAGCCAATCACGGGTAAAACGGCTAAAAATCGAACCCCAATCGTTGCTAATCGGTGCGTGAACATGAATCAAACTCATAACCGTCCTTAATTCAATTGAATCGGTGGTTCGATTAAAAGAACACTTGAAACCGAAATGTTACAATCGAATCAACACAAAACCTGTTAAATTGGGTCATTTAATTGATTAAAAATGTTCTAACAATCATTGAAAACTTTAATGTGTTGTTTAATTTGAGTTTAACAACTATTTACTCATCCATTCATAACCGAAACGCTCGAAGCAAAGGCGAGACTCATCCGGTAGCTTAACGTACAAATTGAACTCATTTAACAGACATGAAAGCTTTAATCCGACCCCTTTCAACTCTCTACAACTTCAATTTCCCTAAATTATCACTCAAACATCGATTTCAAAGTCCTTGTTCTTCGCGAACGAACCAAGACAAAATCCAAGTATATACACTTCAATTAGATCATAAGAAAGTAAGTTAAACACATGATTATGCTCGGCTATACATGGGGAACAAAATCCCCATGATTTCAATCATTTACAAAATCTAATTGCACTTCGATTTGGAATTAAACGATTCTAGGGTTCATATGTGGTTTGTTGGTTTTTGTTAACTTGGTATTTAAGAATTAAAACATGTGTTCTATGGTGGCCGAGAGCCTTGGTTTACTGGTCACAGTCACACATCCCATGCTAGAGGTCTTGGGTTCGAACCCGGGGACCTCCATTATTTTTTAGGAAACTTCTACAACTTTTTAAAATATATAAAAAATTATAAAAAATTATAAAAAATTATTTTTATAAACTTCATGTATTTTAAACCATGTAGATATTTTCTGTAATTTATTTATAATAATATCCTTGCATTTTATATAAAATTTTTAAATGAAGGTTATAGTTAATATATATTTTATAAAGTTTAGACTTAAAATACTGGTTTATTATCTCAACCATTGTTTATTTAAGTTGTCAATTTAATCGTGTTCATTTTTATTTAATTACAAAACCTTAATTAAACTTTATGAATAATACTAAATTTTTATAAAGGTTAGTCTTTTCCATATTTTATAATATAAACAAATCGTTTCCACAAAAATATAATTGGTTTCGTTTGTTAAATATAATTGACAAAACCCCAAACCTCAAATAGAACCCTAGCTCATAATAATTCATTGAATTTAATATTAGACTTTAATCTTGTGCTTAAATATATTTAGGTGCCTTGTGACGATACAACTTGGAACGACGTTTATTATTATTTTTATTAATCTTCATTGCTTACTTATTGATCAAGTGAGTTTCCTTGCCCCCTTTTTATGTTTTTCACACTATTTTGGGGTGAAACATGATACTTGTTGGATCAAGAAGAAGGCTAATGCAACCAAAACTTTGTCACTTAAGTTATTTTGGTGCTGCATGCAAAAGGCTTCCGAAGCTTAACATGGAACTTCCGAAGGTTGTAGAGTTCTTCCGAAGACAAAATGAAAGTTCAACTTTAGAAGACAGAACTCTACTTCCGAAGACAAGTGCATACTTCCGAAGTTCAAGACTTAGAAGAAAAAGTAAAGACCACTTCCGAAGTATGAGGAAAAGAAGAAGTCCCCAAGCCTTGGAAGAAGCAGCCTCTTCCGAAGTATAAGTGGCTTCGGAAGACACTGCTATGAACCAATGGACACAAGTATGGTCTCTAACACTCCACTGCAGACTTCTGATATAGCATGGCCTCTTTCTAAAGAGCCATGTTGTTGACCATACTTTATTCCACTGTTCACCTTTTCATGATAGTACATGTTACCAGCTTTAGTTGGTGACAAAAGGTATGTCAGGGACATGTCCTGACTACCAAATCTCAGATAAGACTTTATCCGAGATACCTTGATCTTTAGTCTTGTAGTATAGACTTTAGCTGTATGATCCCAACTGGTATCAACGTATATCCGGCTGTAGATAGTATTATATATAGGTTCTCCATACTTATACATCATACACTTATAAACGTTTGAGACTTGTAAAGCACTTACAATTCATCTTTATATTTTGTCATGGTTATTTATGTATTGTAAGTGATTATATGAGATACATGGTTTGTTTACAATCATTAACTATTGCTAGCCTGGCGACGTCTTAGATCTTTGGGCCTGACAAGCCTATTGTGCTAAAGCCGAGGTATTGCCGGCTCCTGATGACGTATGCTTGTTCATCATGGGAACCAAATACACTTATCCAATCTTATATACTTGTAATCAAGTCGAGGTTTGGTTGTAACGATATTTGTTCTATAACCTTACTAACTTATAACCTATGACATGAGTTGCTACTTGTAATCTTATCATATTATGTATGAAAACCTTGGAAACTCACCAACTATTTTTAGTTGACCTTTTATTTTTATCATGTTTCAGGTAATCCTCAAGTTTAAAGTGAACTTTTGAAGCTTGAAATAATCTAGGACTTGGACTAGTTAATAAAATAAAAATATTACATTTTTTATGTTATGTTTGAACTTATTTCATGTTTGAGAATTATGTTTGTAATTCCTTTTGAAACTTATAATTTGAATATTTATATTTAAATATAGCATTATGTGGCTATGAACAATCTTAACCCTCACATCTCGACTATTCCGCCGTCAAGGTTGGGGTGTGACGGATTGGTATCAGAGCCCATAACTATAGAGATTTAGGTTATTAGAAATGGTGACCTAGACTATAGTTTATGCATGAACCTTATAGAAATTATAATTATTCTTGTAAAAAATTATATTGTTCCCATGCTACATAATGCTATGCCATACTTATGTGCAACTTGATGCCTTAGTATAGGTTTGCCTTGTAATAGTTTAAACTTTGTTACTTGTCTCCCTAAACTTACCTTTGACACTTTGACTCTTCCTGACAAATGAAACTTCTTAATCTTATTCTCGACGACATGTGGAATCGTATCCTTATGCTTATGACTTGGATCTTTAGACTTATGTCTAATCTATGAAAATCTCATCAAGGTTTTGATTTCATGAACCTAAGAAATTTGTGTGACACATAGACACATTTATCCTGGTTTTCCTAGCAAAAGGCCTTCGGGCTAAGGCAAGCATATCGCATAAATCCTACGGGAGTAGTTATACTTACCTGGGGATTTCTGGGATGAGTGATAAACTATGGTCAACATACACAAATTTCTAAGGCGAATGGGTCAACTTACCTTGACGTGTCAACTTTTCCAAATGGTAATGCGTTACCAAATGGAACCATTCCATGTGCCTTACAACCCTTGCCTTATCCTTATTGAATTATAATCTGTGTTATTCTCTTTCTCGTGTCTAACTCATTTTGCGTATTCCAGCATGTCTCATCATCATGGAAAGCGTGGAAGTTCCGATCGTAAGCTAGCCGCCATGATTGCTCGACAAATGGCTGCTGTCATCCCGACCATGGTTGCTGAACTCAATAGCACCTTAATGACCAACTCTAGCAACAATAGAAATGGTCAAGGAGAGAATAGTGCTAACCAAGGGCGCTACAACCAAACTTGCACTTTCAAGAACTTTAGCTCTTGCAAGCCCACTAGTTTTAGTGGCAAGGAAGGAGCACTGGTCTTCTTGAGTGGTTCGAGAGCATGGAGAACACTTTTATCAACTGTGAGTGTCCCGAGGCACTCAAAGTTCATTATGCCACTAGTATGATCCAACAAAGGGCACTTACCTGGTGGAATAGTGAGAAGAGGTATCGAGGAGCTGATGTTGTTTTGGCACTTACTTGGGAAGAGTTCAAGAACATCGCCATCGCGTAGTTCTGCCCGAGAAGCGAACTGCAAAAGTTGGAGGAGGAGTTTTGGAACTTGAAGCAAGATGGTGGTGACCATTTGGCTACTCAACTAGGCATCATAAGTTGAGTATACTACTACCCCATATGGTCGACACTATCCCCCGCAACATTGAGAAGTTCATAAAGGGGTGTACCCCCAAATTCAAGATGTTGTGGTGGGTAGCCGACCCACAACCTTGGAAGAAGCCATCACTATCACCGCCAACTCATCGAGAACCATATACGAGCGGGCACCATGTCTGTGAAGGGTGCAAAGAAGGTGGAAAAGACGGCTACCGAGGCCGTTAGGAGACTAAAGCTAAACCGTCTCACAACAACAACAACAACAACAAGAAGCGCAAGTTTACACCAGCACGCAACTATGCCGTGGCTGCACCCAACAACCCCAAAGACAACTTGTACCTGCGGCTACACCTGTGGCACAAGTGCCTGGGGCTAGGGCTTATGCTGGTCCTCAACCTATGTACAACACTTGTAGGTTTCATCATCTGGGGAATCAACTATGTCGTATCTGCATCTTATGCGGTAAATATGTTCATTTGGTGGCGACTTGCCACCGTGCACCTAACAACGCTGGCGTGGTCATAAATCATGTTTGCTACAATTGTGGGGAACCTAGTCATTTTCGCCCACAATGCCCTTGTCTTGTAGGTAATGTTCCACAAGCCCGCGACGTGCTTTCAACATCAACGCTAACCAATCACAAGCAAACAACGATGTAGTGAATGGTATGTTAACTTACCTTTAACTTTTGTGATCCGATTCTTTTCATACATTACCTGTATCGTTAAATACCTTAAAAGTTGAACAGGTATGTTTCTTATTAATAAAACTTATGCATATGTCCTATTTGATTCTGGAGCCGATAAGAGTTTTGTTTCATTAGAGTTTGAACCCATACTTGCTAAGCCACATACGAAACTAGAAAGAACTCTCACCATTGAAGTTGCCGATGGAGAACCGATCACCGTTGATATCGTTATTCGTGATTGCATCTTAAGTCTTGACACACACAATTTCCTTATTGATCTTATTCCTATGAAACTTGGAAGCTTCGACGTCATCATTGGTATGGATTGGTTAGCCAAACACCATGCCGAGATCATTTGTTTCGAGAAGTGCATCCATATACCGCTACCTTCTGGGGATTTGAAAGTGTTCGGTGAAAAATCTTCCAAAGGGCTTAAACTCATGTCTTGCACTCAAGCTCGAAAGTGCTTAAGCAAGAAGTATATGGCCTTCTTGGCTTACGTGGTCAACATGAAAGTCAAAGGGAAAGAACTTAAGGATGTCCCTATACGAGATTTTCCTGAAGTATTTCCTGATGACCTTAGTGGTTTACCTCCCATTCGTGAAGTCGAGTTTAAAATTGACTTGATACCGGGAGAAAACCCTGTGGCTAAGTCACCATATCGGCTTGCACCATCGGAAATGCAAGAACTTTCTAGTCAACTTCAAGAACTATTCGAGAAGGGCTTCATCCATCCTAGTTCTTCACCTTGGGGTGCACCTGTTCTTTTCGTGAAGAAGAAGATGGATCGTTTCGTTTGTGCATGGACTATCATGAGCTTAACAAGCTTACCATCAAGAATCGTTATCCTCTCCCTCGTATCGATGACTTATTTGATCAACTTAAAGGAGCTGCTATATCTCGAAGATTGATCTACATTTTGGATATCATCAATTACGAGTCCATGATGATGACATCCCAAAGACCACGTTCCGTACTCGTTATGGGCATTATGAGTTTATGGTGATGCCTTTTGGTTTAACTAATGCTCCTGCTGTCTTCATGGATCTCATGAACCGAGTATGCAAGCCTTATCTAGATAAGTTTGTGATCGTCTTCATTGATGACATACTTATCTACTCCAAGTCCAACACTGAGCATGAACTGCATTTGCGACAAGTTCTTAAGTTGTTGAAGAAAGAGCAATTGTACGCGAAGTTCTCGAAGTGTGACTTCTGGCTCAAGGAAGTTCAATTTATAGGACATGTGGTGAATAGCCAAGGAATTCACGTTGATCTTGCAAAGGTGGAAGCTGTGAAGAATTGGTGTGTTCCTACAACTCCTACCAAAGTTCGTTCTTTTCTTGGTCTTGCTGGTTATTATCGGCGATTCATTGCCAACTTCTCGAGGATAGTGAAGCCGCTCACATCTTTGACACAAAAGAATAAACCATTCGAGTAGGGTTCCGAGTAAGAAGAAGCTTTTGAAACGTTAAAACACAAACTGTGCAATGCTCCTATCTTGGCCAAACCCGATGGAAACGATGATTTCACCGTATATTTTGATGCATCAAAAAGGCCTTGGTTGTGTTCTCATGCAACGAGGAAAGGTCATAGCTTATGCATCAAGACAATTGAAGGTCCATGAGGTGAATTACACAACACATGATCTCGAGCTTGGAGCTGTCGTGTTTGCCTTGAAGATTTGGAGACATTGCTTGTATGGTACTCAATGCATGTCTACACCGATCACAAAAGCCTTCAACACGTCTTTAATAAAAAAGATCTAAATATGAGACAACGTCGTTGGGTGGAGTTGATTAGTGACTACGATTGTGACATTCGATACCATCCTAGTAAGGCAAATGTTGTAGCCGATGCTCTAAGTCGAAGAGTCATAACAAGACAATCTCATTCCAAGAAATTCATGATCGATGACAATGGTTTGACACATTGGGTGAGTTTGATACTGAGATTCGACTAGATGTCAACGAGACTACTGTGTTGTTACAAAACCTGAGAATAGATAGTGACATCGAGTCTAGTATCTTGGAGGCTCAACAAATGGTGCAACAAGAAGGAAGAATGAAGGATGAACTAGAGCATAATCTTCTAACCCAATTGGAAATGAAACCCAATAGGTTGATGTACTTCGCAAATCAAATTTGTGTTCCAAATCACGATAATCTTCGTACCTTTATCATGAACGAAGCTCATCAAACTCGTTATTCTATTCATCCCGGCTCCGATAAAATGTACATGGACCTGCGTGGTCAATATTGGTGGCCTGGTAGCGACTTATGTAGCTAAGTGCCTCACGTGTACAAAGGTTAAAGCCGAACATCAACGTCCAAGTGGATTACTTAAGCAACCCGAGATTCCTATGTGGAAGTGGGAACACATATCCATGGACTTCATAACCAAGCTACCCCGAACCTCTCGTGGACATGATAGCATATGGGTGATCATTGACCGATTGACCAAATCGGCACATTTCATACCCATACGCGACACTTACAAGACATCAAGGTTGGCTCGTATATATGTTGATGAGATTGTAAGTTGTCACGGGGTACCTCTGCACATCATATCCGACTGAGACGCTCGTTTCATTTCGCATTTTTGGTCTTCTATGCAAGGACTCCTGGGTACACAACTAGATCTAAGCACTATTACCATCCTCAAACTGATGGTCAAACCGAGCGAACGATCCAAACCTTGGAGGATTTGCTACGACTTTGTGTTCTTGACTTTGGTGGTGATTGGGATACGCATCTACCGCTCGCGGAATTTTCGTATAACAATTTACCACTCGAGTATCAAGATGGCACCATTTGAAGCACTTTATGGTCGTAAATGTTGTTCACCGATCTGTTGGACCGACATTGGTGAAAACTTCATCACTGGTCCTGAACTTAAACAAGAGACGACTGATAAAGTTTCTATCATCTGCAAGAACCTTGAAGTGGCGAGAAGTCGACAAAAGAGCTATGCTAATAAGCGACGTAAGCCATTGGAATTCCAAGTTGGGGAGATGGTTCTTCTTAAGGTTTCACCATGGAAAGGTGTGGTTCGCTTTGGAAAGAAGGGTAAACTGGCTCCAAGATTTGTAGGACCTTTCAAAATCCTGAAAAGGATTGAGAAAGTGGAACTACCTTCCGACCTTAGTGGAGTTCATCCTGTGTTCCACGGCTCAAATTTGAGAAAGTGCTTGGCTGACGAAAGTCTGCATGTCCCGTTGGAAGACATCCAGATTGACGAGTCATTGCATTTTGTCGAGAAACCTGTTGAGATCATGGACCGCATTATGAAAAAGACTAGAACCACAACAACCCCAATTGTCAAGGTTCGTTGGGAGAATAAGCGAGGCGCTGAATTCACTTGGGAGCGTGAAGAGCATATGAAGAAGAAGTACCCGTTCTTATTCATATAGCTTCATTTTTTTTCTTAATTTCGGGACGAAATTCTTTTAAGTTGAGGAGACTGTAACATCCCGTATTTTCGTTAAGTTAAAAAGTTAACTTTGTTAAATTATTGTATGGACTATTTATGCCTTTGATGAGAATTTGTGGGTTACTTACGTTTACTTGTTAGTTTGTCATTTAATTTCTAATATAAATCTTAATAATATAGCTATTTAAAATACAATAACACTAATAACTATGACTTTAATAATAATAGTAATAATAGTAATAATAATAATAATAATAATAAAAGCTAAAAATATTACTGGAAGTAATAACTAATAGAAGTTAAATAAGTAGTGAAATGATTAAAACTTAAGATGAAATTAAGTTTAGGGGGTTGTTTTGTTAACATTGAAACTTCAAAAGAAAGTTTTTTTACATAAAATATCAAAATGAAAACTATAGGGGCTAATGGTGTAAATAATCAAAACCCAAACTCTTTTCCCTCTCTCTTTCCTCGCGATTCCGGTGACCCTCCGGCCACCCACCGGCCGAGCTCCGACGAAGCCAATCGCGGGTAAACGGCTAAAAATCGAACCTCAATCATTGCCAATCGGTGAGTGAACATGAATCAAACTCATAACCATCCTTAATTCAATTGAATCGGTTGTTCCATTAAAAGACACTTGAAACCGAAATGTTACAATCGAATCAACACAAAACCTGTTAAATTGGGTCGTTTAATTGATTAAAAACGTTCTAACAATCATTGAAAACTTTAATGTGTTGTTAAATTTGAGTTTAACAACTATTTACTCGTCCATTCATAACCGAAACGATCGAAGCAAAGGCGAGACTCATCCGGTACCTTAACGTATAAATTGAACTCATTTAACAGAGAGGAAAGCTTTAATCCGACCCCTTTCAACTCTCTACAACTTCAATTTCCCTAAATTATCACTCAAACATCGATTTCAAAGTCCCTGTTCTTCGCGAATGAACCGAGACAAAACCCGAGCATATACACTTCAATTCGATCGTAACCAAGTAAGTTAAACAAATGATTATGCCCGGCTATACATGGGGAACAAAAGCCCCATGATTTCAATCTTTTACAAAATGGAATTGCACTTCGATTTGGAATTAAACGATTCTAGGGTTCATATGTGATTTGGGGGTTTTGTTAACTTGGTATTTAAGAATTAAAACCTGTGTTTTATTACGGCCGAGAGCCTTGGTTTACTGGTTATAGTCACACATCCCATGCTAGAGGTCCTGGGTTCGAACCCGGGGACCTCCATTATTTTTTAAGGAAACTTCTACAACTTTTTAAAATATATAATTATTTTTTAAAAATTATAAAATTATTTTTATAAAATTCATGTATTTAAACCATGTAGATATTTTCTGTAATTTATTTATAAAATATCCTTACATTTTATTTAAAATTTTAAAGTGAAGGTTATAGTTAATATATATTTTATAAAATTTAGACTTAAAATACTAGTTTATTATCTCAACCATTGTTTATTTAAGTTGTCGATTTTATCGTGTTCATTTTTATTTAATTACAAAACCTTAATTAAACTTTATGAATAATACTAATTTTTTATAAAGGTTAGTCTTGTTCCATATTTTATAAAATAAACAAATCGTTTCCACGAAAATATAATTGGTTTTGTTTGTTAAATATAATTGACAAAACCCCAAACCTCAAATAGAACCCTAGCTCATAATAATTCATTGAATTTAATATTAGACTTTATTTTTGTGCTTAAATATATTTAGGTGCCTTGTGACGATACAACTTGGAACGACGTTTATTATTATTTTTATTAATCTTCATTGCATACTTATTGATCAAGTGAGTTTCCTTGCCCCCTTTTTATGTTTCTCACACTATCTTGGGGTGAAACATGATACTTATACATCATACACTTATAAACGTTTGGGACTTGTAAAGCACTTGTAATTCATTTTTATATTTTGTCATGGTTATTTGTGTATTGTAAGTGATTATATGATATACATGGTTTGTTTACAATCATTAACTAGCCTGGCAACGTCTTAGATCTTTGGCCTGACAAGCCTATTTGGTGCTAAAGCCGAGGTATTGCCGGCTCCTGATGACGTATGCTTGTTCATCATGGGAACCAAATACACTTAGCCAATATTATATACTTGTAATCAAGTTGAGGTTTGGTTGTAACGATATGTGTTCTATAACCTTACCAACTTATAACCTATGACATGAATTGCTACTTGTAACCTTATCATATTATGTATGAAAACCTTGGAAACTCACCAACTATTTTTAGTTGACCTTTTATTTTTATCATGTATCAGGTAATCCTCAAGTTTAAAGTGAACTTTTGAAGCTTGCAATAATCTAGGACTTGGACCTAGTTGATGAAATAAAAAGATTACATTTTGTTATGTTATGTTTGAACTTATTTCATGTTTGAGACTTATGTTTGTAATTCCTTTTGAAACTTATAATTTGAATATTTAGATTTAAATATAACGTTATGTGGCTGTGAACAATCTTAACCCTCACATCTCGATGATTCCGCCATCAAGGTTGGGGTGTGACAAGATCAAACAAATAAATACTAACACCAATTTAGAAAATGAGTTTTCTAAAACGTTGATTTTGTAAAAGAACAATATTATGTGGATATTTTTTCATGATAAATTGTTTGTTTCATTATTTAATTTGGTTAAATAATAACAAATAAAAGTGTGTTATTGTTATAAAATTAAAAGAGGTTTTAATTTTATAAAATTAAGGGCTAAAAGTGTAACATTTTTATAAAATTAAAATGGGGGGAAACCCATTTTAAAGACACATTTCGACCACCAAGGAAGGGAGGGGTTTTGTGTTTTAGTCTTGTCTTTGGAAGACTTAGAGACTTGCTCTTGCACTCCCCCAAAACTCACACTTTCTCACACACAAAAGAAAAGAACTCTCTCTCTCAAAACAGGGCTGAAAATTCGGATTCAAGGCTCTAAGAGGCTGAAACTTTCGATTTTTTAAGGTGCAAAGGAAGTGAGTTCTTTGGTGTTGTGCTCCCTAACAAGCTTGGTGTTTGGAAGGGCTTGTGGGTATACAAGCTTATGGTCTTCTCCTTTGAAGGCTAGACATTCAAGAACATCATCTTCTTCATCTTTTACATCTACAACATCTTGTGCAAGAAAGGTTGTTTCTTTGTACACCCTATGGTTGTTTATTTTGTTTGATAGCATACTATTTCACATATATTGTTGATCCTGGATTTTGGGTTTTGTTTGTGCTTAATGGTGAAAATTTTCAGATTACAAACCATATGTTAAACCTATATTCCGTTGCGTTTTTATGGTTTAAACGGTTAAACTTGCTTTGGTTTACATGTTACAAAACCCAACAATGGCATCTAGAGCCGGATATGTGAAATATGTGCTCCAAAAGGTCTTGAAAAGTTAGTTTTCATGGACTTTTTCAACCCATTAGGGGCTGTTTTGTTATGTTATATGAATCCCTTATGTTTCAAGGTTTAATCTTGCATGCTTTAGTATAAACCTTGAAAGATATACATCAAATGGTTGATTGTGTTGTTTGGACAAACCTTATAGTTTTCGTTCATGTTGGCTGAAATTTTAGGGCTGAAATAAGGGATTCATGGTTGTTCTTGGATGTTGAATATGTTTCATATTTTGGTGCATAACATAGCCTTGGCCTTTTGTTATTTGGATTTGGTTGATTGTTGTATGTCATGTTGGTTTGGATTATTGTAAGGGTTGTAATATTTGTGTTTTGTATCTTGGGTTGTAATTTGTTTATTCATTTGGTTATGTAATAAATAGATTAGGTGCATTTATTTTATTAGAAAAATTGTATTAGGATATGTTGTTGGGGTTTGTTAGAACACAAGACATAGTTTAACCACTTAAACTTTGTAAAATGCAGCGGAATTTTAACATTATTACATTGTTTGTAAGCTGAAAAACATGTTCTATTTGATGTTTTAAAGTGTGAACAAACCCCAGAACAAAGGGGATCTTTTATGTGAATAAACAAGCTATGAACATAAAATCACAGCTACATGAAGCTGTGATTAACTACCTTTCTTCTGCTGAAATGTCGACCAAGGTAGAGAGATAAGATGCTAAAGCTTCGGCCAAGGCTCCAAGGAAGGATCCCTCAAGCTAGTATACGCCAAGCATTGTCACAAAACACCTTAGATGCTAGGATTGAACACCAAAACGAAGGGAAACTCTTCTGGAAAAACCTTTCAGTCGAGTTCTCTTCAACAAGAACAAGAAAAACCCTTTCTTGTGTTGTTCTATTGCATGTGTGAGAGAGAAAAAGAGATGGAGTGAATGTGTGAGTCAAGGTGTAGTTTTCAAGGATATCAACAAAACCAAGAGGAGGCCATCCTCCAAGGGCGGCCGAAACCTCATTTTGTTAATTGATTTCCCCCTAAAAGTTAAATGAAATATTAACACATTAACAAGTCATTTCCTTTTTAAAAGTTGTTCATTCAATAAACCTTTTATTAGAATAACACATACACATTCACTAATTATTTGATGTTATTTAAATAACTTAAATAACATTACAAACAATATCTATAAACAAAATATTCATATAAATTGTTCAATCTCATATGCAACTTATTTAGAAAACCTATTTTCTAAATTCGGTGTTATTATTTAATTGCATGATCATATCATCAATTGAATAATTGTCGGTGATTGCAAAGCTTGTTATTGAGTATAACCCGACTTGGATCATGACATACTAACCGCATCAATGTTCTATGTGTCTTGGGCATATAGAATCTAACAATCTCCCACTTGCCCAAGATTCATAGAAGATTGATGCAAGCAGTAAATACCGCCTAACAACGGTTTACTACACTTAATACGCATGACTTATAGCCATTCAATAACATCATCTTATTCAAGTATCCTACTTGAAATGATTTAGGTGAATCAATCATCTATCCTTTTGTTACAGATGTCATGTTAAATCCAAGAACACAGAGTGATCATTCCTTGTTGATTTAACTTATCAGGCCTTAGACATCTAACTCTCAACGAATAAGAGGAACAAATTCCATCTTGACTACATACGTCTCTCACAAACACCTCGTGTCATACCTGAACATACCTTTATGTACTGTCCATTATTTCAGGGCAGTGAAGAATCAGCTCAAGGCATAACACTTGGTGAATATCAAAACCCAATATGTATCTCAGGTCGGAGGATACCAAATGATATTCACCTTTACTCAAAATTACTTATGATCAATCAATAAGATTCCATGTAGTAAAGTTTGAGTTGTGGGTTAGTCCAATATTTGTATCCCACAAATATCTATGAACCTTGGTAGCAACCCATTGCTCTATATTCATCCTAATGAATATCAACCAATCCAAGTTCATAATAATCTTACCCTCACACTTGTTCCCACAAGTATGAACGACTACGGACATTTAGAGTAAACAATTTACTCATGGATTAAACATGCTAAATTAGAACATTAATTGAAACATTATAACCAAATAATTTTATTCAAATAATAGAGAGTTCCACATATCCAAATACAAAATTACAGATCAAATCCATGAAGGGTTTGTTAAAACACTAAAACATAGTTTAAGCTTTTAAACTTTCAGAAAATGCAGCGGAGGTTTAGGATTATAACATGTTTATAATCTGAAAATTTCATGTTCTAAAAGCTGTTTTAAGATGAAAACAAAAACCCAAATCAGTAGGATCTTTAATATGTGAATGAATAAGCTATTAGCATATGAAAAACTACATAATATCACAGCTTCAATGAGCTGTGATAACTACCTTCTTCCAGCAGCAAAAACGACCAAGGAAGAAAGGTTTGGATGCTCAAATCTTGGCCAAGACTCCAAGGAAGAAGCCCTCAAGTGTGTTTACCCCCAAGCTCCTTGCAAGACACCTTCTTGTTAGGAAGAACACCACCAAAATGAACACAAAATCGTTCTCCAAGAGCTTCAATGCTGCTGCCTTGTTCCGTAACAAGAGAGGGAGAGAAGAAAGATTTTTGGTTCTTGCATGCAAAAATGAGATTGTATATGTGAGAGAAGATAGACAAGACTAGTTAATACGTATCTTTTCAAGGCAAAAAAATGGTCCAATTGGATGCATAAGGGGAAACGGCCAAGGGATTTAAAATTGGCTTCCCTCCTAAAATCTCACACATTAAAATGTTAACTTGTCTTATCCTTAGAAAATACAATTAACCTTTTATTTGTATTGTCCATACACTCCCTTTTATTAATATGTGATGTTATCCAACTTACTTAAATAACATTACAAATAATATCATTGAACAAAATATCCTAATAAGTTGTTCCATCTCATATGCAACTTATTTAGAAACCCATTTTCTATATTGGTGTAAATATTTAATTGCATGATCATATCATCAATTAAATATTAATTGGTGTTTGCTAAGCTTGTTATTGGGTATAACCCGACTTGGATCATAACGTACTAACCACATCAATATTCTAAGTGTCTTGGGCACATAGAATCCTTCAATCCCCACTTGCCCAAGATTCATAGAAGATTGATGCAAGCAGTAAATACCGCCTAACAACGGTTTACTACCCTTAATACGCATGACTTATAGCCATTCAATAACATCATCCCTTTCAAGTACCCTACTTGAAATGATTTAGGTGAATCAATCATCTATCCTTTTGTTACAGATGTCATGTTAAATCCAAGGACACAGAATGATCATTCCTTGTTGATTTAACTTAATTAGGCCTTAGACATATAACTCTCAACGAATAAGAGGAACAAATTCCATCTTGACTACATACGTTTCTCACAAACACCTCGTGTC
Source organism: Flaveria trinervia (assembly GCA_025506515.1). Lineage (NCBI taxonomy): Eukaryota > Viridiplantae > Streptophyta > Magnoliopsida > Asterales > Asteraceae > Flaveria > Flaveria trinervia. The sequence goes on from JACCIX010000190.1 coordinate 36,328, forward strand.
ATGCCTGAACATACCCTTATGCACTGTCCACTATTTCAGGACAGTGAAGAATAAGCTCAAGGTATAACACTTGGTGAATATCAAAAACCAATATGTATCTCAGGTCTGAGGATACCAAATGATATTCGCCTTTACTCAAATTTACTTATGATCAATCAAAAGGATTCCATGTAGTGAATTTGAGATGCGGGTTAGTCCATATTTTGTATCCCACAAATATCTATGAACCTTGGTGGAACCCATTGCCTTATATTCATCCTTATGAATATCAAACAATCCAAGTTCATAATAATCTTACCCTCACACTTGTTCCCACAAGCATGAACGATTATGGACATTCAGAGTAAACAATTTACTCATGGATTAAACATGCTAAATCGGAACATTAATTGAAATATTATAACCAAATAATTTTATTCAAATAATAAAGAGTTCCTCATATCCAAATATAAAATTTATAGATCAAATCCAATCGTTAGAAAATCGAAGTCCTATGGCACAAGTATGACCTTCATGCTTTGCCTTTTCAAGGAGCTTCGTGAGAGGATCCGCAATGTTCTGATCCGTGTGAACTTTGCGAATACATATCTTTCCCTTTACAACTTCATCTCGTATGTAGTTGAATCTCCGCTCAATGTGCCTAGTCTTTTGATGAGCACGAGGTTCCTTGATTTGAGCAATCGCACCCTCGTTATCACAAAATCTCCAGGGGGTCTGAATGGAAGGGACAACCCCCAGATCGGCAATGAATTTCTTTAACCATGCAGCTTCTTGAGCTGCCAATGAGGCGGCGACGTATTCTGATTCTGTAGTTGATAGAGCCACCACATCCTGTTTGGAGCTTTTCCAAGAGACCGCTCCTCCATTCAGAATGAAAATATATCCTGATTGCGACCGAGAATCATCACGATCGGTTTGGAACACGCATCCGTGTAACCCTTTACAACGAGTTCCTCATCACCAGATCCATAGATTAGAACATATCTCTTGTCCTCCTTAGGTACTTAAGTATGTTCTTAACAGCCATCCAATGACTGCTTCCAGGATTTTGCTGGTAACGGCTTGTCATGCTTAAGGCGCATGACACGTCTGGTCGAGTGCATATCATCGCATACATGATGGATCCAATAGCAGATGCGTATGGGATAGCCTTCATTTTATCTTGCTCATCCTTTGAGCTAGGACATTGAGTCGTACTCAATATCGTTCCTCTTTGAATAGGTACGGTACCTTTCTTAGAGTTTTCCATCTTGAACCTTCTCAAGATTTTATCAATATACGCACTTTGATTTAAACCAATCAACCGCCTTGATCTATCCCTATAGATTTTATTCCCAGAATATAGGCGGCTTCTCCAAGATCCTTAATGGAAAAACAACTTCCAAGCCAGGTTTTTACACCTTCCAAGGTTGGAATGTCATTTCCAAATAGTAGTATGTCATCAACATACAATACTAGGAAAGTTATTGTGCTCCCACTAGCCTTCTTATACACACAAGCCTCATCAGCGTTTTTGATGAAGCCAAATTCTTTATCTCCTCATCAAAACGATGATTCCAGCTTCTCGATGCTTGTTTCAATCCATAGATTGATTTCTTTAACTTGAATACTTTATTAGGATGTTTTGGATCGACAAAACCTTCAGGCTGAACCATATAAACATCTTCCTCAAGATATCCATTTAGGAAGGCGGTTTTGACATCCATTTGCCAAATCTCATAATCATATTAAGCAGCTATGGCAAACAATATCCTTATAGGCTTTAGCATCGCAACAGGTGAGAAGGTTTCATCATAATCAACCCCTTGAGTTTGAGTGAAACCCTTCGCTACAAGTCTAGCTTTATAACTATCCAAGTTTCCATGCATATCGGTTTTTTTCTTGAAAACCCACTTACTTCCAACTACCTTGGAATTAAGAGGTGGTACAACAAGTTCCCAAACTTGATTGTCATACATGGATTGCATCTCAACGTTCATGGCCTCAAGCCATTTGTCACGATCCAAATTGGACACTGCATCATGGTATGTGGTTGGCTCATCTGAATCTACCACATAGCATCCATCCATGAAAAATCTGTATCTTTCAGGTGGATTTCTAATTCTACCACTTCTACGAATGTTTTGTGTGTATTGATCAACCACTTGATCAACTTCAACATCCTCATGTTGAGTGCTAGTTTCAACCAAACGTGCATCGGCTTTTGGTTCTTGATCCTCCTCAAGATCCACTGTTCTACTGCCAGTTCCTTCCATAAGGAACTTTGCTTCTAAGAACTCACCCTTTCTGGCAACAAACACCTTTTGTTCCAGTGGATCATAGAAATAATATCCCATAGAATCTCTAGGATATCCAATAAAGATACACTTGGTGGATCGGACTTCCATTTGTTTGGGGTGGGAGTCTTAACATAAGCCTCACAACCCCAGACCCTTAAGTATGATAGGGATGGAACTCTTCCATGCCATATCTCAAAAGGTGTCCTTTCCACCTTTTTGGTTGGGGCCATATTTAAAATACGGGCCGCGAGAGCAAAGCGAAACCCCAAAATGATAGAGGTAATGTGCTTCTAGCCATCATAGATCGGACCATATCCAATAAGGTTCGATTCCTCCTCTCAGACACACCATTGTTTGTGGTGTTCCAGGTGGAGTGAGTTGTGAGACAATCCCACAACTCCTAAGATGATCTTGGAAAGCATCACTTAGGTATTCACCTCCTCTATCGGTACGGAGAACTTTAATTGACTTGTTGAGTTGATTTTCCACCTCATTCTTGAAGATTTTGAACATTTCAAAAGCTTCATCTTTGTTTCTTAATAAGTACACATACCCATAGTGACTATAATCGTCGGTAAAGGTAATGAAGTATCTTTCACCATTCCTAGTCATTGGCTTAAAAGGACCACATACATCCGAATGTATGATTCCTAATAAATCTTTTGCCCTTTCGTTAGTTCCACTAAAGGGTGCCTTAGTCATTTTACCTTGTAACAAGATTCACACACATCAAATGAATCACATTCATTTGTTTTTAAAATACCATTCTTTTGAAGAGTTTGTATACGTTTCTTGTTTATATGACCAAGACGACAATGCCAAAGATAGGTATCACTCAAATCCAACTTGAGTTTTTGGTGTTAGTATGGTACAATGAACTATTTAAAGCATTTTCATGAACCAATTCATAAATACCATTAATGGGTATAGCTTTAAAATAGAACATATATTTAAAGAAACATGAATATCATTTTCAATAAAAGATAATACATAATCATAAAGTCTTAATTGGGATACAGAAATAATGTTCTAGTCAAACTAGGAGCATAGAAAACATTCTTCAAAATAACTTCCAAGCCACTTGGAAGTCTTAGGATGTAGTCCCCACGAGCTTCAACTAAGACTTTAGTTCCATTGCCCATGAAGAGGCTAACATCCCCTTGTTTGAAGTCCCTACTTCTTGTGAACCCCTGCAACAAATTGCAAATATGAGTTCCACATCCGGTATCTAATACCCATGTGTTTGAAGATTGTAACATTAAGATCAATATGAATCATGTATATTGTACCTGAGGTCTGCCCGGCATCCCTCTTGGCTTTCAACTCTTGGAGATGGACAGGACAATTTCTTGCCCAATGTCCAATCTCCCCACACTTGAAGCATGGGTCATGGTAGCAACCTTTTGCTTCTTCTCTTGTGGTTTGGGTGGTACCCTTACCACCCCTTTCCCTTTTCCCCAAGCGGGTCCCTTACCCTTAGCAACCTTTGCCTTGGGTGCGGGACGAGGCCTTTTATTGTTCCCACCTTCATTGATGGTGAGAACGGGTAAAACCCTTTTACCATGGCCGCCTCGACCGTTTTGAGCATTGAGTGAAGCTCACCAATGCTTTGGTCCCATGCATTCATGTTGTAGTTCAACACGAATGTCTCGAACTTCTTGGTAAGGCCATTTAGGATCAAATCCGTGGCTATTCCTTCGAGACGGGACAATTTAGCCTCTCGAGGCGGTCAATGTGACTTTTCATCTTAAGTACATAAGATGAAACAGATTGGTTGTCGTCCATACGACATGCATGGAGTGCTCGAACCGTTTCGAAGCGCTCAACCCTTTCTTGCTGTTGGAACGTTTCCTTCAGTTGGGTTATCATGTCGTAAGCTCCGTGATGTTCATACTCCTTTTGGAGATCCGGAGTCATGCTCGCTAGCATGAGACAAGACACTTGGACGGAGTCCTCAGTGTATTTCAGCCAATCGTTATAGGCCTCCTCATTATCCTCGGAAGGTTGATCAGGGATTGGGTCGTCTAAAACATATGATCTTTTCTCTTGCTTGAGAACGATTCTCAAGTTTCGATACCAATCAATAAAGTTGTTATGATTTAGACGTTCCTTTTGGAGGATCGCTTGTAATGATTGGTTGGACGCAGATGAGTTATCGTGATTTTCATTATTTGTGGCCATCTACAAAATTTAACAAAGATCTATTTTAGTATTTTCGATATTGTTATTTTTAATAATTAATGCCTTTTAAGGTCATTTTTATATTAAAGTTTAGAACCCAACATTACATTTAAATTTAGGTTAGGTGACCTTTATCCCACGATTTAAATTAATAAGGTGGTCAACGTTTGACGATTGTAACCATTTGCAATTTCTAGAAATATGGGATCGACTTGAAACATCATATGTAAAGTCGGCATGTTAATCCCATCAACACCATTTGGAAACCACACCGTAGGTGATCCATTTGACATGGTTGCAAATCAAGATACCCTACTTACACCTACGTGTGAGTTTGCCAAAATAAGTGGTTAGGTGACCTTTATCCCACAAATAAGGCATTCTCACCTCAAGTCACAAGTTCCCTCAAAATGGTTAGGTGACCTTTATCTCACTAAGAGTTCCCAAGTGACTCAAGTGTTGTGTAAAAGGACGGTGTTGATCTTGTTTGTAAAAAAGGTAGAGTTTTCAAAATTCTAGTTTAGAAAACTCTATGTACTTGTATTTGCATGCTTTCAAATACAAGGTACCCTATGGTTCTTTGATTAAAACCTATTTTAATCTTTAAAATCATTAAATGATTTTAAGAACCTTTTATTAACTTTTAAGAACCATCAATTTTCATCTTTTTAAGTTTGTTAATGAGTTTGTTATGAATATCCAAATATCAACCAAACAATCAAACAACAAACAATCAACCAAGCATAAACATAAACAACCATATGTGCATATGTGCATAACCATAGCATCTAAAGTGGTCCACACTTGTTTGCCATCACAAGTGTGGTCCATAGGACATTCCTAAGGGTCACAAACAAAGCATATAGAAAACTTCCAAAAGCCTCCCACTTGAAACCGCATCCAAAATGCTCCATGTTTCTTTCATGACCTTCCTTTGTGCTTCCAATGTGTATCTTCATATTACAAGATATAAAGTCCTAATACAAGATATCTAGTAAAATAAAAATACACCTAATCTATTTATTACAACCCAATAATAAATAAATTACATCTTTTATACAAAGCACAAACAACAAATAATACAACCCAATTGAATGAATGAAACAACATCACAAGGTCAATGGCTAGGTTATGCACTAAAACAAGCATCTATCATATCATCCAAAAAAATGAAAACCCCACTTAAAACCACGAAATTTCAGCCAACATAAACTGAAATTTCGGGTTTTATTTTGTCCAAACAAAACAAATAACAAACATGTATATCTTTCAAAGTTTAATCACAAGCATGTGTGATATGACTTTGAAAGATTGGGGTTTCATATCATATGAACTTAGCAGCCCAAAATCAGCCTATACTAAGCTTATTATCATTCTTTAAAACCAATTTTAAAGACAAAACAAGCAAGTCATCCACATAACCGGCTCTTGATGCCATTGAAGGGTTTGTTAGAACACTAAAACATAGTTTAAGCTTTTAAACTTTCAGAAAACGCAGCGGAGGTTTAGGATTATAACATGTTTATAATCTGAAAATTTCGTGTTCTAAAAGCTGTTTTAAGATGAAAACAAAAACCAAATCAATAGGATCTTTAATATGTGAATGAATAAGCTATTAGCATATGAAAAACTACATAATATCACAGCTTCAATGAGCTGTGATAACTACCTTCTTCCAGCAGCAAAAACGACCAAGGAAGAAAGGTTTGGATGCTCAAATCTTGGCCAAGACTCCAAGGAAGAAGCCCTCAAGTGTGTTTACCCCCAAGCTCCTTGCAAGACACCTTCTTGTTAGGAAGAACACCACCAAAATGAACACAAAATCGTTCTCCAAGAGCTTCAATGCTGCTGCCTTGTTCCGTAACAAGAGAGGGAGAGAAGAAAGATTTTGGTTCTTGCATGCAAAAATGAGATTGTGTATGTGAGAGAAGATAGACAAGACTAGTTAATATGTATCTTTTCAAGGCAAAAAAATGGTCCATTGGATGCATAAGGGGAAACGGCCAAGGGATTAAAATTGGCTTCCCTCCTAAAATCTCACACATTAAAATGTTAACTAGTCTTATCCTTAGAAAATACAATTAACCTTTTATTTGTATTGTCTATACACTCCCTTTTATTAATATGTGATGTTATCCAACTTACTTAAATAACATTACAAATAATATCATTGAACAAAATATCCTAATAAGTTGTTCCATCATATGCAACTTATTTAGAAAACCCTTTTTCTAAATTGGTGTAAATATTTAATTGCATGATCATATCATCAATTAAATATTAATTGGTGTTTGCTAAGCTTGTTATTGGGTATAACCCGACTTGGATCATAACGTACTAACCACATCAATATTCTAAGTGTCTTGGGCACATAGAATCCTTCAATCAATCACTAGAATATCGAAGTCCCATGGCACAAGTATGACCTTCATGCTTTGCCTTTTCAAGGAGCTTCGTGAGAGGATCCGCAATGTTCTGATCCGTGTGAACTTTGTGAATACTTATCTTTCTTTTTTCAACTTCATCTCATATGTAGTCGAATCTCCGCTCAATGTGCCTAGTCTTTTGATGAGCATGAGGTTCCTTGATTTGAGCAATTTCACCCTCGTTCTCACAAAAGATCTCTAGGGGGTCCTGAATGGAAGGGACAACCCCCAGATCGGCAATGAATTTCTTCAACCATGCAGCTTCTTGAGCTGCCAATGAGGCAGTGACGTATTCTGATTCTGTAGTTGATAGAGCCACCACATACTGTTTGGAGCTCTTCCAAGAGACCGCTCCTCCATTCAGAATGAAAATATATCCCGACTGTGATCGTGAATCATCACGATCTGTTTGGAAACTGGCATCCGTGTAACCTTTTACAACAAGTTCCTCATCACCAGATCCATAAATTAGGAACATATCTTTTGTCCTCCTTAGGTACTTAAGTATGTTCTTAACAGCCATCCAATGACTGTTTCCAGGATTTTGCTGTGCTTGTCATGCTTAAGGCGCATGACACGTCCGGTCGAGTGCATATCATTGCATACATGATGGATCCAATAGCAGATGCATATGGGATTGCCTTCATTTTATCTTGCTCATCCTTTGAGCTAGGACATTGAGTCATACTCAATATCGTTCCTCTTTGAATAGGTACGGTACCTTTCTTAGAGTTCTCCATCTTGAACCTTTTCAAGATTTTATCAATGTACACACTTTGATTCAAACCAATCAACCGCCTCGATCTATCCCTATAGATCTTTATTCCCAGAATATAGGTGGCCTTACCAAGATCCTTGATGGAAAAACAACTTCCAAGCCAGGTTTTTACACCTTCCAAGGTTGGAATGTCGTTTCCAAATAGTAGTATGTCATCAACATACAATACTAGGAAAGTGATGATGCTCCCACTAGCTTTCTTATATACACAAGCTTCGTCAGCATTCTTGATGAATCCTAATTTAATTATTTCTTCATCAAAACGGTGATTCCAACTTCTCGATGCTTGTTTCAATCCATAGATTGATTTCTTTAACTTGCATACTTTATCAGGATGTTTTGGATCGACAAAACCTTTAGGCTAAACCATGTAGACATCTTCCTCAAGATATCCATTTAGGAAAGTGGTTTTGACATCCATTTGCCAAATCTCATAATCATAATGAGTAGCTATGGCAAACAATATCCTTATAGACTTTAGCATAGCAACAAGTGAGAAGGTTTCATCATAATCAACCCCTTGAGTTTGAGTGAAACCCTTTGCTACAAGTCTAGCCTTATAAGTATCCAAGTTTCCATGCATATCGGTTTTCTTCTTGAAAACCCACTTGCTTCCAACTACTTTGGAATTAAGAGGTGGTACAACAGGTTCCCAAACTTGATTGTCATACATGGATTGCATCTCAATGTTCATGGCCTCAAGCCATTTGTCACAATCCAAATTGGACACTGCATTCTGGTATGTGGTTGGTTCATCTGAATCTACCACATAGCATCCATCCATGAAAAATCCATATCTTTCAGGTGGATTACTAGTTCTACCACTTCTGCGAACGTTTTGTGTGTATTGATCAACCGCTTGATCGTCCTCAACATCCTCATGCTGAGTGCTAGTTTCAACCAAACGTGCATCGGGTTGTGGTTCTTGATCCTCCTTAAGATCCACTGTTCTACTGCTAGTTCCTTCCATAAGGAACTTTGCCTCTAAGAACTCACCCTTTCAACAAACACCTTTTGTTCCAGTGGATCATAGAAATAATATCCCATAGAATCTCTAGGATATCCAATAAAGATACACTTGGTGGATCGGACTTCCAATTTGTTTGGGGTGGGAGTCTTAACGTAAGCCTCACACCCCAGACCCTTAAGTATGATAGGGATGGAACTCTTCCATGCCATATCTCAAAAGGTGTCCTTTCCACCTTTTTGGTTGGGGCCATATTTAAAATACGGGCCGTGAAGAGCAAAGCAAAACCCCAAAACGATAGAGGTAATGTGCTTCTAGCCATCATAGATCGGACCATATCCAATAAGGTTCGATTCCTCCTCTCAGACACACCATTGTGTTGTGGTGTTCCAGGTGGAGTGAGTTGTGAGACAATCCCACAACTCCTAAGATGATCTTGAAAAGCATCACTTAGGTATTCACCTCCTCTATCGGAACGGAGAACTTTAATTGACTTGTTGAGTTGATTTTCCACTTCATTCTTGAAGATTTTGAACATTTAAAAAGCTTCATCTGTGTGCCTTAATAAGTACACATACCCATAGCGACTATAATCGTCGGTAAAGGTAATGAAGTATCTTTCACCATTCCTAGTCATTGGCTTAAAAGGACCACATACATCCGAATGCATGATTCCTAATAAATCTTTTGCCCTTTCGTTAGTTCCACTAAAGGGTGCCTTAGTCATTTTACCTTGTAAACAAGATTCACATACATCAAATGAATCACATTCATTCATTTTTAAAAGACTATTCTTTTGAAATGTTTGTATACGTTTCTTGTTTATATGACCAAGACGACAATGCCAAAGATAGGTATTACTCAAATCCAACTTGAGTTTCTTGGTGCTAGTTTGGTACAATGAACTATTTAAAGTATTTTCATGAACCAATTCATAAATACCATTAATGGGTATAGCTTTAAAATAGAACATATCATTTGAAGAAACATGAATATCATTTTCAACAAAAGATAATACATAATCATAAAGTCTTAATTGGATACAGAAATAATGTTCCTAGTCAAACTAGGAGCATACAAAACATTCTTCAAAATAACATCCAAGCCACTTGGAAGTTTTAGGATGTAGTCCCCATGAGCTTTAACTTGGACTTTGGTTCCATTGCCCATGAAGAGGCTAACATCCCTTGATTGAAGTCCCTACTTCTTTTGAACCCCTGCAACAAATTGCAAATATGAGTTCCACATCCGGTATCTAATACCCATGTGTTTGAAGATGTAACATTAAGATCAATATAGATCATGTATATTGTACCTGAGGTCTGCCCGGCATCCTCTTTGCTTTCAACTCTTGGAGATGGACGGGACAATTTCTTGCCCAATGTCCAATCTCCCCACACTTAAAGCATGGGTCATTAGTAGCAACCTTTTGCTTATTCTCCTGTGGTTTGGGTGGCACCCTTACCACCCTTTTCCCTTTTCCTCATACGGGTCCCTTGCCCTTGGCAACCTTTGCCTTGGGTGTGGGATGAAGCCTTTTCTTGTTCCCACCTTCATTGATGGTGAGAACGGGTAAAACCCTTTTACCCATGGCCGCCTCAGCTGTTTTGAGCATTGAGTGAAGGTCACCAATGCTTTTGTCCCAAGCATTCATGTTGTAATTCAACACAAATGTCTCGAACTTCTTGGTAAGGCCATTAAGGATCAAATCCGTGGCCAATTCTTTCGAGACAGGACAATTAAGCCTCTCGAGGCGGTCAATATGACTTTTCATCTTAAGTACATAAGATGAAACGGATTGGTTGTCGTCCATACGACATGCATGGAGTGGCGCTCAACCCTTGCCTGCTGTTGGAACATTTCCTTCAGCTGGGTTATCATGTCATAAGCTCCGTGATGTTCATACTCCTTTTGGAGATCCGGAGTCATGCTCGCTAGCATGAGACAAGACACTTGGACGGAGTCCTCAGTGTACTTAAGCCAATCGTTATAGGCCTCCTCATCATCCTCAGCAGGTTGATCGGGGATAGGGTCATCTAAAATATATGATCGTCTCTCTTGCTTGAGAACGATTCTCAAGTTTCGATACCAATCAATGAAATTGTTATGATTTAGACGTTCCTTTTGGAGAATCGCTCGTAATGATTGGGCGGACGCGGATGAATTATCATGATTATCATTATTGGTGGCCATCTACAAAATTTAACAAAGATTAATTTTAGTATTTTCGATATGGTTATTTTTAATAATATATACCTTTTAAGGCCATTTCATATTAAAATCTAGAATCCAATATTACATTTAAATTATGGTTAGGTGACCTTTATCCCACGATTTAAATTAATAAGGTGGTCAACGATTGACGATTGCAACCATTTGCAACTTCTAGAGATATGGGATCGGCTTGAAACATCACATGTAAAGTCAGCATGTTAATCCCATCAACACCATTTGGAAACCACATCATAGGTGATCCATTTGACATGATTTGCAAATCAAGACACCCTACTTACACCCACGTGTGAGTTTGCCAAAATAAGTGGTTAGGTGACCTTTATCCCACAAATAAGGCATTCTCACCTCAAATCGCAAGTTCCCTCAAAATGGTTAGGTGACCTTTATCCCACTAAGAGTTTCCAAGTGACTCAAGTGTTGTGTAAAAGGACGGTGTTGATCTTGTTAAAAGTTAGAGATTTCATAATTCAAGTTTTAGAAAACTCTATGTACTTGTATTTGCATGCTTTCAAATTCAAGATACCCTATGGTCCTTTGATTAAAACCCATTTTAATCTTTGAAATCATTAAATCAATTTAATAACCTTTTATTACTTTTAATGATTAAGAACCATCAATTTTCAGCTTGTTAAGTTTGTTAATTAGTTTGTAATGCATGTCAAAATATCAACCATACAATCAAATAACAAACATTCAAACAAGCATAAAAATAAACAACCACATGTGCATAACCATAGCCATTATGTTGACAACACTTGTTTGCCATCACAAGTGTTGTCATTAGGTCTTTCCTAAGGTCATAACAAAACACATAGAAAGCTTCCAAAAACCTCCCACTTGAAACCGCATCCAAAATGCTCCATGTTTCTCTTGTGTCTTTCCTTTGTGCTTCCAAGGCGTATGTCTTCATATTACAAGATATAAAGTCCTAATACATGATATCTAGTAAAATGAAAAATACACCTAATCTATTTATTACAACCCAATAATAAATAAATTACATCTTTTATACAAAGCACAAAAGAAATATATATACAACCCCATTGAATAAACCAAAACAACCATTGCATACATCCAAATAACACAAGGCCAAATGCTAGGTTATGCACCAATATGAACATTCATCATATCATCCAAATATATCAAAGAATCCCCATTAAAACCCACGATTTTCAGCCAACATAAACTGAAAAATGGGTTTTAAACATAGTCCAAACAATATACACATCATCATACATATCTTTCAAGGTTTAATCACAAGCATGTGTGATATGACCTTGAAAGTTTGGGGATTCAACAAAAAAGAACATTGCAGCCCCTAAAAAGGGTTGCAAGGTCCATAAAACGAACTTTTAAAGGACAATTCAAGCGAGCTATCCACATAACCGGCTCTAGATGCCATTGTTGGGGTTTGTTAGAACACAAGACATAGTTTAACCACTTAAACTTTGTAAAACGCAGCGGAAGTTTAACATTATTACATTGTTTGTAAGCTGAAAAACATGTTCTATTTGGTGTTTTAAAGTGTGAACAAACCCAAGAACAAAGGGGATCTTTTATGTGAATAAACAAGCTATGAACATAATGAAAGTGAACATAAAATCACAGCTACATGAAGCTGTGATTAACTACCTTTCTCCTGCTGAAATGTCGACCAAGGTAGAGAGATAAGATGCTAAAGCTTCGGCCAAGGCTCTAAGGAAGGATCCCTCAAGCTAGTATACCCCAAGCACTATCACAAAACACCTTAGATGCTAGGATTGAACACCAAAATGAAGGGAAACTCTTCTGGAAAAACCTTTCAGCCGAGTTCTCTTCAACAAGAACAAGAAAAACCCTTTCTTGTGTTGTTCTATTGCATGTGTGAGAGAGAAAAAGAGATGGAGTGAATGTGTGAGTCAAGTGTGTAGTTTTCAAGGATATCAACAAAACCAAGAGGAGGCCATCCTCCAAGGGCGGCCGAAACCTCATTTTGTTAATTGATTTCCCCCAAAAGTTAAATGAAATATTAACACATTAACAAGTCATTTCCTTTTTAAAAGTTGTTCATTCAATAAACCTTTTATTAGAATAATACATACACATTCACTAATTATTTGATGTTATTTAAATAACTTAAATAACATTACAAACAATATCTATAAACAAAATATCCATATAAATTGTTCAATCTCATATGCAACTTATTTAGAAAACCCATTTTCTAAATTTGGTGTTATTATTTAATTGCATGATCATATCGTCAATTGAATAATTATCGGTGATTGCAAAGCTTGTTATTGGGTATAACCCGACTTGGATCATGACATACTAACCACATCAATGTTCTATGTGTCTTGGGCATATAGAATCTAACATATGTTTTTGTAAAAGAAGATGCACAAGATGAAGACTCAAAGGAGGACACAAAAGACATGGACACTTGAAACATTTGGATGTGGATTCAAGTGGGAGTTCATGGACACATTTTGATGTGTCATCTACACCCTTAGGAAAGACTTTATGACAACACTTGTGATGGCAAACAAGTGTGGTCAACTTAGTGGCTATGGTTATGCACTTATGTTTGTATGTTTATGCTTGTTTGGATGTTTGTTGTTTGATTGATTGGTTGATATTTAGATATGCATAACAAACTCATTAACAAACTTAACAAGCTGAAAATTTGATAGTTCTTTATCATTAAGTGGTTAATAAAAGGTTATTAAAAGAATTAATGATTTTAATAAAAAGGGTTTTTATTAAAAGTGAACCATAGGGTACCTTGTATTTGAAAGTATGCAAATATAAGGTACATAGAGTTTTCTAAACTAAGATTATAAAAACTTAAAATTTCTTTTATAAACAAGTTTAACATCGTCCTTTTGCACAACACTTGAGTCATTTGGAAATTCTTAATGGATAAAGGTCACCTAACCATTTTGAGGGAACTTGTGATTTGAGGTGGGAATACCATATTTGTGGGATAAAGGTCACCTTACCATTTATGTTGGAAAACTCACATGTGTGTGCAAGTAGGGTGACTTGATTTGCAAACCATGTTAAATGGATCACCTAAAATATGGTTTACAAAGGTGTTGATGGGATTAACATGCCGACTATACATATGATGTTTTAAAGTCGATCCCATACCCTAGAAGTTGCAAAGGGTTGCAATTGTCAAAACGTTGACTACCTTGTTAATTTAAATAATGGGATTAAGGTCACCTAACCACTATTTAAATGTAACGTTGGATTCTAGAATTTTAAAATTGTGTAAGACACTTAAAAGGGGCTTTAATTATTAAAATATGAACAATATCAAAAATACTAAAATTGAACTTTGCTATTTTGTAGATGGCCACCAACAACAATGAAAATAATGAAATCCCGTCCGCTCACTCACTATCACTTAGGTCCAAAAGGAGCGTCTGAACCATAACAACTTTATTGATTGGTTTCGAAACCTGAGAATTGTTCTCAAGCAAGAGAAACGATCATATATTTTAGACGATCCAATTCTCGATCAACCTAATGAGGAGGATGAGGAGGCCTACAATAATTGGGTGAAATACACTGAGGACTCGGTCTAAGTGTCTTGCCTCATGTTGGCAAGTATGACTCCGGATCTCCAAAAGGAGTATGAACATCATGGAGCATACGACATGATAACCCAGTTGAAGGAAACGTTCCAACAACAAGCAAGGGTAGAGCGCTTCAAAATGGTCCGAGCACTCCATGCGTGTCGTATGGACGACACCCAATCTGTTTCATCTTATGTACTTAAGATGAAAAGCCACATTGACCGCCTCGAAAGGCTGAATTGTCCCGTCTCAAAAGAGTTGGCTACGGATTTGATCCTCAACTCTTTATCAAAAAGGTTTGACAATTTTGTCATGAATTATAACATGAACGGGTAGGACAAGACATAAGTGAGCTTCACTCAATGCTCAAAACTGCCAAGGCGGCCATCGGTAAAAGGGTTTTACTCGTTCTCACCATCAATGAAGGTGGGAACAAGAAGAGGCCTCACCCCGCAACCAAGGAAAATGTTGCCAAGGGTAAGGGGCACTTTAAGGGAAAGGGAAAGGGAGTGGTAAAAGTGCCACCAACAAAACCAGCGAAGAAGAAGCAAAAGGTTGCTTCAAATGACCCATCCTTTAAGTGTGGGGAGATTGAACATTGGGCAAAAAATTGCCCAGTCCATCTCAAAGAGTTGCAAGCAAAGAGGGATGCCGGACAAACCTCAGGTACAATTTTCATGATTCATATTGATCAAAATTTAATATCCTCTAACACATAGGTATTGATCAAAATTTAATATCCTCTAACACATGGGTATTTGAACTTATTTCATGTTTGAGACTTATATTTATAATTCCTTTTGAAACTTATAATTTAAATATTTACATTTAAATATAACGTTATGTGGCTGTGAACAATCTTAACCCTCACATCTCAACGATTCCGCCGTCAAGGTTGGGGTGTGACAAGATCAAACAAATAAATACTGACACCAATTTAGAAAATGGGTTTTCTAAAACGTTGCTTTTGTAAAAGAACAACATTATATGGATAATTTGTTCATGAGAAATTGTTTGTTTCATTATTTAAGTTGGTTAAATAATAACAAATAAAAGTGTTTTATTGTTATAAAATTAAAAGAGGTTTTAATTTTATAAAATTAAGAGCTAAAAGTGTAACATTTTTATAAAATTAAAATGGGGGGAAACCCATTTTAAAGACACATTTCAGCCGCCCAAGGAAGGGAGGGGTTTTGTGTTTTAGTCTTGTCTTTGGAAGACTTAGAGACTTGCTCTTGCACTCCTCCAAAACACACACTTTCTCACACACAAAAGAAAAGAATTCTTTCTCTCAAAACAGGGCTGAAAATTCAGATTAAGGCTCCAAGAGGCTAAAACTTTTGGTTTTTTAAGGTGCAAAGGAAGAGAGTTGTAACACCCGACCCCTCACACCAACAATATTGTCCGCTTTGCCCACGAGGAGCTCACGGATTTGCTTTTGGTTGCCCGGGTGAAAACTTCCTAAGGAGGTCACCCATCCCTAGACTGCTCCCACCTGAGCACGCTTAACTATGGAGTTCTCCTCTCATCCACAGCCAATACGCCCAAAACACGTTGTTGATGTTAAAGGCCAGACATTCCTTATGAACCAGGAATCTCTCATGTCCACGGCTAATGTGGGATATGTGTAGGGTGTCACAAGCACCCCCTGTTTGGACTCATCGTCCTCGAGGAGCCCGAGAAGTCACCATCCTTGGTGAGGTATGTCCCACACCTCGAACGACACAGGAGTAGCTCTGATACCATTCTGTAACACCCGGCCCCTCGCATCAACAATATTGTCCGCTTTGCCCCCGAGGAGCTCACGGATTTGCTTTTGGTTGCCTGGGTGAGAACTTCCCAGTGAGGTCACCCATCCCTGGATTGCTCCCACCTGAGCACGCTTAACTGTGGAGTTCTCCTCTCATCCACAGCCAATATGCCCAAAACACGTTGTTAATGATAGAGGTCAGACATTCCTTATGCACCAGGAATCTCTCCTGTCCACAACCAATGTGGGATATGTGTAAGGTGTCACAAACACCCCCTGTTTGGACTCATCGTCCTCGCTGAGCCCAAGAAGTCACCATCCTTGATGATGTATGTCCCACACCCCGAATGGCATAGGAGTGGCTCTAATACCATTATGTAACACCCGACCCCTCACATTAACAATATTGTTCGCTTTGCCCACGAGGAGCTCACGGATTTGATTTTGGTTGCCCGGGTGAGAACTTCCTAGGGAGGTCACCCATCCCTGGACTGCTCCCACCTGAGCACGCTTAACTGTGGAGTTCTCCTCTGATCCACAGCCAATACGCCCAAAACGCGTTGTTGATGTTAAAGGGCAGACATTCCTTATGAACCGGGAATCTCTCCTGTCCACGGCCGATGTGGGATATGTGTAGGGTGTCCCAAGAGTTCTTTGGTGTTGTGCTCCCTAACAAGCTTGGTGCTTGGAAGGGCTTGTGGGTATACAATCTTGAGGTCTTCTCCTTTGAAGGCTAGACATTCAAGAACATCATCTTCTTCATCTTTTACATCTACAACATCTTGTGCAAGAAAGGTTGTTTCTTTGTACACTCTATGGTTGTTTGTTTTGTTTGATAGCATACTATTTCACATATATTGTTGATCCTGGATTTTGAGTTTTGTTTGTGCTTTAAAATGGTGAAAATTTTCAGATTACAAACCATATGTTAAACCTATATTCCGCTGTGTTTTTATGGTTTAAACGGTTAAACTGGCTTTGGTTTACATGTTACAATGATAACTTAGTAAATGATTTACAACTCTGCACTGAAGTTAATCATATATTAAAACAAAATGAGTGCAGTTTTAAAGAAAAATAGAACTATTGGGTAAACAACTAAGGGAAACCGAGGTTGTTGCCTTAAATCAATCTAATGATATAAAGTTTTATTTAAACTTTTTAAAAGAAACCAAGAAGGAAAAAGCAGTTTTGGAAGTCGAGGTTAATTCTTTAAAACAAAAATTACATAGTTGGGCAAGTCTTCTCATATAGTTCAAAACTTAGTGAAAGAACGAAATAGTGGGGAAGGTTTGGGTTACAAAGTAGTTCCACCACCACATGAGATCCTTTTGAATACTAAATGTAGACCTATCATAACAACCCAGTAAAGGATCATGTGGTGACCACTCCTTGGTTAGTGATCCTGATTCTACTGATAAACAGGTGAATCTGGCACTAAACAGAAGGAGTCTATTTTGAAATCAAAAGGAAAAATGCCAGTTGAGAATTTGGATGATGAAATTAAAAGGGTTAATGTAAGGTTAGGTTCACAAATGTCGATTTCAGAACCCAAAATGACTAAACCATTTAACCCCAAATGTGTTAATCATCAAAGTCCAAATAAAATGAAAAGTAAAGATGTTCAAAACATGAAAACAAAATTTTCTTAATAAGGCTGAAACATCTAAAAGAGAAGTGACAAAACCCAACCAGACACATCTCACACCTTCACCAAACTCAACATCACATAAAAGTTTTCTTCAATCTGTAGAAGCGAGATCTTGCTACAGTTATGGAAAATGATATATCTCTTCTAATTGTCCTTATTATCTTACACCTAAAAAGAAAATTGAACTTTATGATGCAAAACCAAGTTTTTCTAAAGTGAGATCTAATACTCCACCTAAGAGTATTAGTGAACCTAAAGTTCAAACCATAAGTCAGTCGTTTGTTTACCACAAACAGGCCTTACACAAAACTGGTCTATGGAAAGAAAAATCAAGTATAGGATCTGATAGTGAGGAGAATAAGAAGAAAGATATGCCCTCATCTTCTAAAGGACAATGCATTGAGTTTATGATGTGTGATTCCTCTGGGTCACCCAGCCAGTTAAGGCTTGGGTATCAAATCTGAACTAATAAGGTTCTTTGAATGTGCAGGGTGTCCGCTACAGCACTATCACTAATACCTGGATTATTGATAGTGGGGCGTCCAAACACATGACCAGGAATTCGTCCCTCCTTTTCAATATCAAACAAATTGAAAGGGGACATGTTTCATTTGCTGGAAACAAAGGAGGTTACATCACCGCACAAGACGAAGTGGAAAACGAGAAAGTAAAGTTTGATAAGGTCAACTACGTTTAACAACTATAGAACAACTTACTTTCAGTCTCCTAGATTTGTGACAAAGGATGTTGTATTTGACAACAAAAAGTGCTACATGTTGAAGAAGGACTATGTGATTGAGGAGGATAAGGTTCTTATGTCAGTTTCAAGATATAACGACTTGTATGTCTTGGATCTATCAAAAGCCTCCACAACCGATCACACTGTTCAATGTTTTTTGTCAAAGGCAACTGAGAGGGATTTAGTCTCATGGCATAGGAGAATGGGACATATCAATCCTAGGAAGATGAATCATTTGGTTCAGAATGATTTAGTGAATGGTGTAAATGTCAAGAACTTCCAGCTTCCAGACTTCTGCATAGCATGTAAGAAAGGGAAACAGACCAAGAAAGCTCACAAGGCAAAGAAAGTTAATTCTATTGATATGTCTCTCGAGCTTCTACACATGGATCTGTTTGGCCCTGTCAGCATAAATAGCATTGTTCAAGATCTGTATTGTTTTGTAGTAACGGAGGATTACTTAAGATTCTCTTGGGTGATGTTTCTGAAAGACAAATCAAAAACTTTTGAATCATTCAAACATCTAGTAACTACTTTGAAATTCCTCTACAAGCTGAAAGTAAGACAGATTCGATCAGAAAACGGCACAAAGTTCAAGAATAAGTGGATGAAGGTATACTGTAGAGAGAAAGGAATTGTACATCAATTCACCTCTGCCTACACTCTATAGATGAATGGCGTTGCTGAAAGGAAAAATAGGAGCTTGATAGAGATAGCCTGTAACAATGCTAGCTGACTCGAAACTACCTATTCAATTCTGGAATGAGGCAGTGGCTAATGCTTGTTACACGCTCTATTGAGTCTTAGTGGTCAAACGACATGGGAAAACATGTTATAAACTACTCCAGCGACGTAAACCCAACCTGAGTATCTAGAACCATTTGGCGCACCGTGCACATTGTTGTAGAAGACTCAGACTGGGAAGTTCATTGAGAAGGTAGAAGAAGGTATCTTTCTCCGATACATCATACTAGACAAGAGAGTTTATAACAACTCAACTGGTCAGGTAGAAGTGCGGTGCAACGTTGATGTTCAAAGATACACCACCCCCTACTGGAAAAGGACCCTCATTCTTCTTCAACTATGTTGGATTCTTTAAATCCTTCAATTTGCCACCTTCTCATACTGATGACGAGCTTTCTGCAAGGATGATGTATGATGTTCTAAACACTCCTCCACCAGACTCGACATCAACTGTTCTTTTAAATGATACTTCTAGTCCTTCAGGGGGAGACCTTGAAGTAAGTGATTCTTCCTATGATAATGAAGCAGTTGAGACTGCAAAGTGGACCAGGAGGAACATGTTCACACTAATGAAAGTACACAAGCATCAAATCTTGATGCCACTGAAACTTTGGAACCTCATACTCCAATAGCTATAGATACTGAACCTAGGTTTAACAATCTGGATACTGAGGTAGCTATTCCCACAACTCCTGGATCTCGAAAAACATTTATCATCTCTTGGATAACATCATTGGGGATGTTAGATCGGGAGTACAGACAAGAACTCAGCTATACTCAGCTGATTATGCCTCAGTCATAGAAAAAGGATATCTTCACGATGGTGCATATCGATGTTTTGTGTCTCAATTTAAGCCAAAATATGTGAGTGAAGCCTTAATTATAAGGCAGGGGTCAGTGCCATGCAAGAAGAACTCCTACAGTTCAAGAAGTTAGGAGTATGGACCCTTGTGGACAGACCAAAAGGTGCTAAAGTGATAGGCACTAAATGGGTGCTGAAGTGCAAGAAAGATGACCAAGGGGTCATAATCAGGAATAAGGCTCGACTTGTAGTTCAAGGATTTTGACAAGTCGAAGGCATAGATTACAATGAAGTTTTTGCATCGGTGGCAAGGATGGAAGAAATACGTATATTTCTAGCCTATGCATCCTACATGAAGATTAGAGTATATCAACTAGATGTGAAGAGTGCATTCCTTCATGGTGAAATCTGTGAAATAGTCTATGTCAGTCAACCCGATGGATTTGAGGATCCTTATCATCAGGATAGAGTTTACAAGCTGGACAAGGCTCTTTACGGGCTCCATTAAGCCCCTAGAGCCTGGTATGAGAAACTCTCAACTCATCTTGTGAAACATGGTTTTCGCAGAGGAGTTATTAACTGTACATTGATCATCAAAGAAAAGGATGGAGATTTACTGCTAGTACAGATTTATGTGGATGACATAATCTTTGGTTCCAAAAATGAAGAATTATGTAAAGAATTTGAATCTGTAATGAAAGCAGAGTTTAAGATGAGTGCCATGGGGGAGATGAAGTTCTTTCTTGGTTTACAGGTGGATCAGACACCAAAAGAATCTTCTTGAATCAGAACAAATATGTAGGAGATATCCTCAATCGATTAACATGGATAATGCTTAGGCAACTGGAACTCTTCTTGCCACGAACCATGATGTGGCACCTGACGAAAATGGTGATCTGGTTGATGCCACCATGTACAGAGGAATGATTAGATCTCTCATGTACCTCACAACCACACGTCCTGATATCATGTACGCCGCGTGTCTTTGCTCTAGATATCAAGCGAAACCAAAAGTAAATCATCTCATCGGGGTTAAAAGGATTTTTCGCTATCTGAAGGGTACTCCAACACTCGGGTTGTGGTATCCTTATGATGATGACTTTGAGCTTACAGCGTATAGTGACTCGGACTATGGTTGTTGCAAGATGAATTACAAGTCAACATCAACGGGATGTCAGTTCTTTGGTAGATGGTTAGTCACTTGGCAGTGTAAGAAGCAGACCTCAGTTGCTCTATCAACATGTGAAGCTGAATATGTTGCTGCTCGCAAATCATTTGGATTCAACAACAAATGCGTGACTACGGTTTGCAATTTTCTAACACCCCTATTTTTGTTGATAATTCTGTTGCAATTGCTATAACCAAAATCCGGTCCAACACCCTAAAACAAAACACATCGGTATTAAATATCACTTCATATGTGACTGTTTTGAAAAGCAATTAATTGATGTTGTTAAAATTAATATTGATTTTCAACGCGCCGACCTCTAAACAAAAGCATTTGACAAACCTAGGTTTTTATATCTTTTAGAGGTTAATGGCGTGAAAAAGAAAAGTGACGTGATTCAAGAAGACGACAGTCCTTAGTCCGACGATTAGTTTCTTAGTTTATTAGTTATTTTATTTTATTTTATTTTATTTTATTTTATTTTATTTTATTTTATTTTCCTGTCTATTAAAATCCAAAAACACAAAAAGATTTTCAGTTTTAGAATTTTAGGGGGAGAATAGTTGTAGGTTACTATTAATTCATTGCAGTATTTAAATATTAAAAAACAAAGGGGATGACAGTTTAGCTGAAAGAAGTGAAATCAAATCTATGATTTTGATTCAAAGCTTATGGAAAATGATAGTATACAGGGAACAAATTGGTTGGGACTTCAATACTAATTTGCTCTAAATGCGAAATTCAAAGTACTAGTCTGAGAAGTCTAAGCACAACTAAAGAAAAATGATAGTTAAACTAGTCTACTACTAAGGTAACATAGAGAAACTAGACCTAGAGGTTGCTAGTTCATTATATGATGTGTCGGTAGATTCAACACAATAGATGAGTAGACTTCATTGGTGAATTAAAATTCAAACGAACTTGTTCAACTTGCTGTGGGTTCTCATCCTATCCCTGGTTAACACAATCACCACATTTCCAATAAGGGGTGACGAGCAAAATAAACACCACAAATGTGTGCGGATGACCATAAATATGAGCAAAGCACATGGAAAAACTGCTAAAAGCAATCAAGCTAATGACTAATGTTGTTGGTGTGTTGTGTGCAAAAGAAAAATAAATGCTCTAACAAGAAAATAGGTTGTGTGCCTCTCTACTGTGCGGTGGCATTGACCTAAGGATAAGCATAACCTAAATATTCTAGAATTCATTGTTGTTTGCGCCTCTCTACTGTGTGATGGCACTGACCTGAGGCTTGGCATCTCTTTGAAAGCTCTTAGAATAGTTTCTTCTTGTCTAATACCCATAGACCGCTCAAAAATCTCCTGAGGAATTTTGATTACCATATAAGTGTGAGATCCACAAACGTTTGTTGAAATAGTGTAACCTAATTCATCACCAATGTGATTCAAAACTATGTATGTATTTAAGTGGAGAAATATACTGACAATCATCATGACTATAACTCTTGATAGTCAAAATCATTGTGTGTATCTTATAGCTCTAGTATGATTTCTTGAAAATGCTATTGACTCTAATACAAAACAAGAATCCAGCTTCAAAGTGCATATTAAAAAGAGGTTCCCAACGATTCTGATATACCTGTATGATTCCATAATGAATCATTCCAGAAATGATCAAATTAACTTGAAGCTGTTCTACTCAAAACCGAAACAACAAAAATATGTCTTGTTTTTCTTTTAAATTTCAAAGTTGTCTCCTATTTTTTAGTCTTTATGTTGCGTAAATGTCGGACTATACAACTAGACGAGTTCTGTGAATCACTCACTAAAAGGGGTCACGTCTGAGGTGACCAATCGGTTTTTAAATTCAAAGGATCACGACTGAGGTGATCAAATGGTGTTAAATTAAAAGGATCATGTCTAAGATGATCAAAGGCCATAATGTTATAATCAAAGGTTAGAATTTTAAGTGTTTGAAAGTGCATGAGGTCAAACTCATAAGTATGAGCCAATCATACGATTGAATCATAAGGATGAGCCAATCGCACGATTGAACCATAAGTATGAGTTAGTCACACGATTGGACCATGAGTATGGGACAACCATGCGATTGGACTACAAGACTGAACCAATCATACGAATGGATGAAGGAGTATGAGTCAGTCGCACAACTGAACCCCAGTCGCATGACTGAAGCATGAGTATGGGCCCAGTCGCACGACTGGAGCATAAGTATGGGTGAAATTTAAAATAGTATAAATAAGGGGGTTAGTCAGTCGTAACCCTTACCACCCTTCAAGTTCTCTAAAATCGCCCATACTCACAGACACTCTGCCCAATTTTTGTTTGATTGTTCTTACCAACTAATTGTGATTCTAACGTGTGTTGTACTCATCTATAGGTACTAGGCGACTGAAATCGATCCAAACGAACATATTAATCGCATCTTTAAGGACCGATTGTGCTAAAACCTAGAACCAAGACTAAACCCTAAAATAGACCACTTAAATGGACATAAAAGTTGATTTAAAGGACATTTAGTGTTATTTTGAGTCTTTGCGAGTCTAATGAGTCTAAACACGAAGTCTAATATAAAGTTTTGACAAAGATTCAATTCTAGGGTGTTCAACAGTGTAGGATACGAATGGTCATGCTGATGAACCCCAGTCGCACGATTGAGCCAAGCGCACGATTCAATCGCACGAATGAATCATGCATCTGGATTCAGTCGCACAACTGAGTCAACCGCATGGTGAAGTATACGACTAAGTTCAGTCGCAGGCTCAATCGCACGACTGAACTCAGCCGCGAGCTTAATCGGACGACTGAACTCAATCATATGACTAAAACTTAGTCGTATAGTTCAGTCGCACGACTGAACCAGTATGATCAAACAACTTAAGCTCCAACCATCTTCCATTATGCATAAATCTAACGTATATGTTTCTTTTATTGTAGCAACATGGTTTCTTTTATTGTAGCAACATGGCTGATAGATGGACGATGAGCACGAAGCACAATATTTGTGCTCACTTAGACACTACTACTCAGAATGCTTCCGAGTTTACTGGGATCATAGCCTTTCTGAGGAGATCGAGGATCTTCAAGGCCATATCCACACCCTGCACGCCATACAGATCATTACAGTAGACCTTCTGGGAAGGTGCTACAGTTGACAGGTCAACTGAGCCGCACAGTATCGGAGCTTGATTTTTTGATAGGAGAGCAGTATTACTACAGACGATCTACGGCTAGTCCAGGATCAAGGTGAGGATGGTGCTCACCCAACCAAGCTACACCCTCTGATCGTTTGAGGATGCTTTCTGCGGATGAAGTACACTGGGGACATCAACGCAGGTGTGCTCAACAAGAGCAACCTATGCCCCCAGTTTAAGTACTTGGCCCATGTCATTCTAAAGTGTATAGCTTCAAGGAGAAGAGGGTTTGACGAGATGTTAGATCAAATCTAGAACACATTTGTTGCTCTGGTGCTGGACCACCCGTTTAGTTTTTTGCACATGCTCTTTGCTTATATGATCCAGAACCTAGAAGCAAAAGGCAACGAAGGCTTCTGCATGTACCTGAGGTTTTACAAATGATTATTGATGAGAAGCTTCCTTCACTACCAAAGGAGAGGGATGATGCTATAGTTCTGGAGGTTATGGATGATACTACATTGGGTAGAATGAAGGTCTACTAGAGGAAGCAGGTGAAGCCCCCAGTTAGGAGACTATTTGGTCATTTGGCTAGTGAAGATTATGTGGCACCCTCTCACAAAAAGTGGCGTCACTATGATAGTGACTCAAATATTGAGCCAATGAGCTACCCACTGATGAAGAAGACGAAGATGATGACAATTATGATGATGGTCATGGTGGTGAGGCACCTGGTGGAACTGAGAAGGTTGCCTTCCACCAAGACTTCCTGCTTGATGAAGATGAAGAGTGATGATGAGCCACTAGTGAGGACAGTTGGTAGCCAAGTTATGGCTACTGAACAAAGGAAAGAGGTGGTTGGCAGAAACTAGGTTAGGTCGAAGGGTGTTGCTACAGATGTCACTGATCCTACTTACACCCCAGACCAGCCATTCAGCTCAGGGGGAGACTCTGTCTCCAAGGCTCTAGGAAGAAGAGGATGGCCTATCCCTATGGGAAAAAGAGTAAGAGGCCAAGGTTTACTTTGATTACATCTTCTACCACTACCACCACTGCCACAACTATCACCACAGCCACAACCACCACCATTGCTACACACACCACCACTGCCACACCTACCACCATTACCACACCGACTACCACACCCACTACCACCACTACCACAACCACCACCACAACCACACCCACTACCAAAACCACCACTCCATCCACCACTCATACACCTACTCCTCCATAATCCATTCCCATCCCTCCTCCCATCTTCATCACATCCACCACTGCCACTACCACTCACCAAGCTGGTCCCTGCACCCAATCCACTTTCACAGCCGGACCTACTCTACCCATGGTCGGGTTAGAGGAGCAGCTAGCTAGCCTGACCAGGATGGTGCTAAAGCTTATTGCTATTGATGATCTGAGGGCCACTTATATCAATTAGCTCATGGCGGTGAAGGCTGGTCAAGCGAAGCAAATCGCTCAGTTGAGTGAGAAGAACGTTCAGTATGAGAGAGCATTAGGCCGAGCCCACCACGTACTGACAAGTCAAAACTAGCCAGTGTTGTGTCGGTAAAGCGAATTGAAGAACTTGAGAAGAAGAATAAGAAGATTTTTCTAAAGCTTAAGGGATCAAAGAGTGAGCCATTAATGATCAAGGATGGTGATGATGGGGATGATGATGATGATGATGTGGATGAAGATGATGGTGATGACGAGGGACCAGGAGGAAGTGGAAAAGGAAAAGAAGGTGATGATAATGATGAGGATGATCGAGAAGGTGATGCGTCTGCATCAGCCTCAAATCTATCAGCAAAATAGAGGCGTACCAAAAGAAATCAAGATCAAGGAGCCTCATCCTCAGCTCCTTAAGCTGAAGAGACTACTGACCAAGGCAAAAGTAATGATTAGATGTTTTTGTAATTGAAACTTTTGTACTTGAATTATGTATTACATTAATGTAATTAATGATTATTGATGTTTAAATGTCTTGATTAATGATTTATGTGTGATGTGCTTAATGTTTAATCAAATAGATGAAGCTCAACAGACAGATGAATATGATGTTGCTCCCCTTCAGCAAGTCAAGACTCAACTTACCATGATTCTTGACTTGCAAGGGATTGTTAGAAGATCTATGAGCTACACATCAGAGGAAGGAGAGATTATACATGATCTTACAAACGAGCAGCTCACTAAAATGTTTAGACTAAATCCTAACAAGCTCGTCAAAGATGCTCCAGAAGTTGACGTTGTGAGTGATGTTGAGCTAAAAGACGTGGATGAAATCGAGATAGAGGATGTCACTGCAAAGCACTATTCATAGTACACTGACCTGGAAGGACATGTTATCCCCAATTTGGGTGAAACATTTAGCAGTGGTACTTTTGAGAAGTTGGATGAAATGGAGAAAGAAAACGAGAAAGAAGAAAGCACAGTCCAAGCTTCGGATGCTAATGTTGATATCAAAAAAGCTAAATGGGCAGCTTGTTTTGCAGAGATGAAAGCCCAACACGCACCCCCAAAGAAAAATGCCTACACAAAGCTTTATCAAGTCAAAAGACATCAGAAAGTATCAGGAAAGATTATAGCGTGGGCATATTTTGAAGATTTGGATGTTTATGCTGACTGGGTAGTGAGATTGAGATTCTCACTTAGGATCGAATATAATAATTGAGTTAATGATTGAATGGCAGAATCATACAATCAAGAAACATTCAATGCAGAAGTAATACTCATAAATGCTTTGTATATATTAATAAAGGTGATTGATTACAATGACTGCTAGGGTTTAGCAAGAACGGTAATAATGCACCTAGAGAGTAAATGACAAAATATATTCTGATTGTCTATTTTCTATCACCTCATGTACGAGGTTTTCTATTCTATTTATAGGCAGACAAGATGCTTTTTTACAAAATGACTAAACTACCCCTGACCTATACGTCAAAACTAGTCTAAGTCTTGATCTGCATCTCTGCTAGTTCATCCGTATTGGCAAATGCGGATGAGATGGACTTGATCAACATTTCTTCACTTGATCATCTGCATTAGTATGTTGGTCATCCGCATTGGGTAATGCGGATGAACAAATACTTGTGTGCATTCTTGTCTGGTCATCCGCATTGGCAAATGCGGATGAACAGTATCTTGTCCGCTTACTACTTTGGTTTTCCGCATTTTGTTAATGCGGAAGAACAAACACTTGTCAGCATCTTTTCTTTGTCTTCCGCATTAACAAATGCGGAAGTCCAATACTTGATCTTCTACTGCTAAGTCTTCATCTGCATTAATACTTGGTCTTGTGGGCATCTAGCAGAACAACCATAAACTCACCCATTGAATTGGCATGTATGATCCTTTCAGGGTGCAACAATACTCCCCCTAAGGATTATACAACCTATGTTCTTCAATGTTTGGGTGGTGATTGAGGTTGTGAGGATTCTTCTGGGTCTTGTTGTAGCACCAGAGGTTCAGCTTGTGATGGGTCCAGTATAGCCTTTATCATGTTGACAAAGCCTTGAGCATCAACCATCTTTTCTCTACTAAGCACGTGTATCTTTGTTTGACTCATTGCATGGATGGCTTCTAATAGTAGTTTCTTGAGTGAATCTGGTTCCCAAATTGATACTGTAGACAGCCCATCCCTATGAATCAACAAAGCACCATCTACATCAACCTCTTACAATATTTCCTAACTGTAAAGGTAACATTTTCTTCTTTCTTTTCTCCCTCTTGGCAATGATCTGGTCATATGCCATCTTTAGTATCTCGATGCACTTTAGAAAGAAGTGCATATCTTCTTCACCAAGTTTGTTGGAGATCTCTCTAAAGTGCCTGGTGAAGATATATATATGTAAGATTGATCTAATAGTCTCATTTCATAACCACTAAACAATCTGATTTCTGCACCTTCTTTCCCACTCCACTTTCTCTCAATCACCAACTCATAAGTCTTCTCATCATAGTAAATGTTGGAGATTGGTCTTGAGGAATGAGTTCCAGCCACCATTTTTCTTTTTAATACCTCTGTAGGTTTCACTTTCAGTTCTGGAAACACTACCTCTTCTGTTGGTTTTGTTTGTCTCTTCTCTAGAGGGTTTTTGAATGATCTGTCTTTCCTCATGCATATGGCTTTCAAAGACTTGAAGTTGTCGGTTCTCTTGAACATTCTAAGAATTTCTTCAAACTCATAGCCTCTGAACATAGCTGAGTGATTGATTAGTTCTAATTGAGCTAGTTCTTTTAGGTCATGGATCTCTAGGGCATTTACTAGAGCAGAGTACTCTGTAAAGAATTGGACTAGCCCAAAGATCCTCTTTAGTAATCAACCTAAGGACATCAACCCTTAGGGAATTAGTTTTCATGTTACCAAGTTTCCTCTTGGTGAAACCTTGACTTGATAAATAATCCTTCATTTCCCTATCAGTCATGGAATAGGGATTAGGATATAATGATTTAGCAGTTGAAGTTTGCTTCTTCATGGCAGATAGTTTTGGTTTGTTAGCATTAGGTGAGCTGGTCTTTTCATAGTCAGTTTCAATGGTAGGGTCTAGCAGTTTGTTTAACCTTTCCCTTTCTGCCTTCATCCCCTCATAAGTCATGCCAAAGACTTCATCAGGATCATATCCATGATTAATCAAATACATAGCTTCAACCATTAAATTATCATTTTGAGCCTTTTTCACAATTTCTTCTACTGAGCTTTCTTCTTTCATAGGACTGTCAACTGCTATTGGCTCATCAGCCACATAGCCTCCTTCAATTTCACCTTCTTCCAGATCAACAAAAATAGTCTGCTTCTTTAATTGAGCTTCTTCTTGCTCATCTTCTTCTAAGAATTCAACTATTGCTACCAAGCTTCTTGGATCATCTTGTTTATTTTTCTTCACATGCTCTTCTTCCACTATGGGTCTTTTGCCTTTTGCCTTCTCAGATAAATACTTTCTCTTTCTGGTATAGGTGTGAATTGAAAGAACAGAAGAGGTTTTAGGCATTTCAGATCTTTGAGGCACTTTTTCAACTTCTGATTGTACTTGTTTATGGGCAATAGCAACCTTTACTTCCATTTCTCTTTGTTCTTCACATAGTTTTCTAATAATTTCTTTTTGCTCATCAGATAGAGACACAACTGGGATTATTTGCAGGCTCAACTCCTTTTCCAGAGGGACAGGGGATTGAGGGATAGTCACAATGGGTTCAGTGTAAGTTCTTTGATCAGCTACAAAATCCCAGAACTCATCATCAATAATGAACTTTTTTGATGTGAAACTATCTAGTGCATTGATCAGTTCTTCAAATTCAGCCTGTTTAGTGTGTGGTAGCTGATTTTCCAGAATAGACCACCATCTCTAGGCTTGACTCTTCATTCTTTGATTTACTTGTATATTCTTCTTTTTCATCACTTTGTGAAGAAGCTTGTATCTCATCAGCTATAACTCTTTCCCTATCTCTTTCACTTTCTTCAGTCTCAGCTCTTCTCTGAATTTCAGTCAGCATCTCAAGTTCAGAAATTCTTTTGATTTGACTTTCAATTTGATTTTGCAGATTAGTGTTAATCTCTGCTTGTTCTTCAATTATATCCTCCTGCTCTTCCATGGCAATGGTTTTAATAACAAGAGTGTCAACATGCCCATTGATTTCTTCTCTAGAATGATTAAGAGTAGCTGTTAACTTCTCAATCTCTTTATCTTTTTCTTTCTTCTCAGAATCATATTTTTCTTTCAATGATTTCAACTTAGCTTCCTTCTCATCAAGTTCCACCAATCTGTCTTGAATGATGCCTAATCTCCTGTTTAGTAGTCTTTCCATCTTTGCTACTTTCTGTAGAAGTTCAGAGATCATATCATCTTTCTCATCTGGTTTGTTGACACCAGATTCAACATAACTCTCAGAAGGAGCAACTTTAGAGATAACTTTCTTGACAGGCATATTGTTGTGGTTATCATCCTCATGAGAAGATGATTTGGATCTTTCTAAAGAGCTGGCAGAGTCACCAAACTCAATAGGTTCTGTAGAAATTAGGGGTGGTGGGCTGATTGGATAGGTGAATGATGAATAGGAGATGGATGTGGAGAAGTAATGGGTTGTGTTTGTGGAGATTGTTTTTTTGAGCTATGAGGTGTTGGGGTTCTTTTGGAGATGGAATTTGTGAAGAGTAATGTGTTTCCTATGGGGTTCTTTATGGAGATAGGATTGGTAGAGGTATAAAGGGAGATGCAAAATCATGAATTTTAGGTTCAGTGTGAGAATCACCCCCTGTACCATCTTGGGGTGAAACTGACCTTGGCCTATCAGTGCCTTCAACTTGCTCATCAGCAATGTGTTGAATAGGAGCAGCTTGTTCTTCAATATGCTTATTAGCAGGAGCATGTTGTTCTTCACCTTGTTCATCAGGATTAATTTGTTGAAGCATCCAAGGTAGAAGAGAAGACTGAGCTTCACTATATAAATTTCTAGGATCCCTCTTCTTAATGTACTTATATGACTTAGCATCATAGTGTGGAATATCTAGAACTGGTCCATCAGCTACTAGATTAGGGAATGCTTCATTTCTGAGATATTGGATGAACCTTGGGTACATTAAAAAATTGTATCTCCTTCCTTCTTGTATTTTGGATACTAGGCTATTGAAGACATAAGCTGACATATTGAATGGCCTATTTGTGCATAAAGCACAAATTCCTGATGAAGTGATAATTGGGATATCATTCCATCCTGTTTTCCTTTTGGACAAACAGTGCTGATAGATTTGGATTGGAAACCTCCATGGCAAGCCTACTAACCCCTTCACAATCTGTTTCGCTTCAAAACCTCCTTCATATCCAATCTCTACAAAGAAAGTAGTAATATCATCATCTTCTAGCTCAATTGGTGCATCTGCATCATCACCAAACTACAGACACCTCACAGATTCTTTAGTTATGATCAGTGTATGCTCATTATCAATCCTTCCAGATAAAGACCTAACACCATCATCCTCTATCACTTCAGTAGAGTTCCAGAATAACCTTATGAGTCTCTCATATATGATCAGTCTGACAGTGATATCATAAGCCACTCTAGTTGTGGAGATGAATCTGATCATGTCACTGAGCCCTCTACCTCAGGTACATCAGGGTCTAGAAAACCATTGACGTTGTGGAGCTTTCTCCATGAGAGATCAACCATGTACCATTAGATGCATATGAGTTAGATTAATGATAATATATGTACTACTTCAAGCAACATTCATCATTTTGACTTTTAAGGGTCAAATATGAACATTTGAGGGCACTGTTCCAGAGGAGTTATTTTAGATTGAGATATTGCCATGAATACTCATTGTTATTTGATTTTTCATGTTTGAAGATCAAATTTTTTGATGTTTTTAACTATTAATTGGATATTATTTCAAGTTTTGATTTCAACATTTTCTGTTTCATGATGCTCTGTTCATGTGATGAATAAAACTTTAAGATTTTTAGATTGAATTGTTTCTACAAAGTTTGCATGTTCATTGAAGTCAAAAATGTTCATCTGTTCTTGGAATAAATCTGATTTTGGGTGTTCTTTGTTAACCTAGGGTTTTAAGTTCATTATCAGTTCAAACATCTGAAACATTAGGTTAACACAATGTGTGATTTCACCTTTTGTTTGATAATACAATTTTGTAGTATCTAATACGAGGATAGATTGGATGAAATGAACTTGAATCTTTGACTATTAACGAAGAAGATGATTGATGAAGAAGAACAGTGTTTTCGCTCGTCGCATTATAGAGTCTCTCAAATTTGAAAGTATTAAATGACCTTTTGAACTTGCTTTAAATAGTCAAAAAATGGCTTTTACAAAATTTTACAAGTCTCAAAACAAATGCGGTTGGAATGTTAATTACACTATAGCAAATGTGGATGGTTTTTTACATCCGTATTTGTTTACTGTTGTATATGTAGAAGAGAAAATTTAAAGTACTTTGCTATCCGCATGTGTTTACTGTTGTAAATGTGGAAGAGTTTTAACTTGTGATTTTAGGCATCCATATTTACACACTGTAATAAATGCGGAAGTTTTGTTACTTCAGCTTTTTTCTATTCGTATTTGTGCACTGTGGCAAATGCGGAAGAACGAAGTTCATTAGCATTTATTCATTGTAACAAATGCGGTTGACAAAACTTGTTCAACATTGCTCACTGTAGCAAATGCGGTTGATCAAAATTTGTCAGCATTGCTCACTGTAGCAAATGCGGTTGACCAGACTTTGTCAGCATTTGCTCATAGTAGCAAATGCGATAGAATAAAATTCACGTTTACTTGATCATCATTCATTGTGACAGAAGAGATTAAGCACTTATTTATTTCTGTTTGAAAATACATGAAAATTGAAGACACACATCCACAAATGCGGATGAGTAAAACAAATGCGGAAGTGTAAATTTCATCTGTATTGAGTGGTTGGACACTTAAAATGTTTTTATCCGCATTGACAAATGCGGTTGAACACTTGAAACATTTTATCCGCATTGACAAATGCGGTTGGGCATTTTTTTGTTCTGCATAGGTTTTAACACTTCAAATTTTCATGTATACTTGTAACACATTAATGCGGTAGAGTACAATCTTTGTCCGTATTAGTTTTACTTGGAAATAAAGAGCTACCTGTATTGGTTATAAGCATGGGTTACCTTCACCCGCATTAACCAATGCACTTACCTGCATTAAATTTTGAACTTAATCATAAGTTAATGTGTCTGTTTTGGTTTTTCATGTTATGAAGAGATGTCATTGATTGATTTTTCTTGTGAAGTTGTTGACTGTTGAGGTTGCCAATTCTTGCTTGGATTGACTTGTATGTCAAAAGTGATACAAGTTTCCCATTGTTTGACTGATCTTGAATTTTTCATGCTTCCAAGAATCTGCATAGGCTGAGATACTATGGTATAACTTCTGTATCAACACATGCATTTTAAAAAAAAAGTAATTTAAGATAGTAATAATCTATATAGATTAATCAAAAATTTTAAATTACTCCCCCTAAAGTTTACATCCACATATGGATAGAAACTTTAAAGATTTAAAATCTTTTTGACTATTATGTACATTGATTATTAATAATGAAGAGAAGTATATTTTTTGTTGGGATCATATCAATCTTACATTGCACATGTGCATCCTTTATGATAAAATGGACATGGTTATGAACTTGATGATTGAAGGCATGTTTGTCCTCTTAAACTCATACCAGGTTGATATTTTGATGCAAATGATATTTATCATGTTTTTGGTTGATTTAATTATTCAATATGTACCTCACACACACAAGCATGGAATGATCAACCATCCTTATACAATGCATGGTAGAACTTTTTCACAACTTTCCTTACCAGGTTACTTAAGTTATGAGAACTCATTTTCACTAATCCTCATTGAGATTCTTTTACTTTGATCCTTTTCATGATGATCCACATTGGGATTCTTTTCACTTCACTTCGGAAGTTGATCCATGATAGGATTCTTTTGTTCATTCACTTGGAATGTATTACTTTTGTGGATTCATCCAATTTGGATGTGTTCGTCATTAGGAATCTTTTGGATCAGTACATCTGCACTATGTGCTTGTTTATCAGGTCTTTGCTCAGCAAAACAAAGATGAAACTTGATGTAGGTGAAAGAGATTCATAAAGCATCATTACCTGGTGTGTTTAGGTTACTACACACACATGCATTCAGATAAGCCAATACATACCTGTACTTTGTGATGAGTGTTTCACTATTGAATAAGATTTTAATTTATCACTGCATGTATCTTCTCTTCCAAGTTGAGCCTACCAACATATCTGGTAAGTCATGACAGTCTTGCAAAATTTGAAATTAAGCACAATGAATGATATAACGACTGTAATTATATCATTTCCCAATGATATTCTCATCTTCATAAAATTGACTTCTTTTTGTGTTTTTCTAGTATTTTGACTTGTTTTTGATGTTTTGATTGATTTTACTCAAGGTTAATCATGCCAATTGATTGAACTAGGAATTCAAACGTACCAGGTTCAAATGCCTTAGTAAACAAATTAGCCAATTGATTTTCAGTGGGTACTTGAATCAATTTGATTAACCCTTTTTCAGCACAGTCTCTCAAAAAGTGATATCTAATTTCAATGTGTTTTGTTTTTGAGTGCTGAACTGGATTATTTGTTATGAAAACAGCTGCTGTGTTGTTAATGTGAATTGGTATGTGCAAGAAGTTAAACCATAATCAAGCATCTGGTTTTGAATCCAAAGTACTTGAGAGCAACAAGCTGATGCTGCAATATACTCACTGTCAGTGAAGGCATAGACAACCGCCAAAGGTGGATTTTCTATTGAAGTTGCATCCTGTGTAATCACTATCAGTGAAGGCATAGAGATTGAAGTCTCCTTCCTTTGGATACCATAATCCAAGAGCTAGTTTACCCTTATGATATTAGAATATCCTCTTGACTGCATTCACATGTGATTCTTTTGGATCATCTTCATACCTGGCATACACACAAACACCAAACATAATGTCAGGCCTACTGGCTTTTAGATACATAAGTGAACCGATCATAGATCTATAGTGGGTCTGGTCCACTAATTTGTCTTCTGGATTAGGTCCAATCTTAATTTTAGTATCCATAGGAGTTCTGATAGACTGACAATCAACAAAGTCGAATTTCTTCAACATAGTTTCCATGTATTTTGATTGATTGATGAAGATTCCATCTGCTGTTCGTTGGACTTGCACCCCTAGAAAGAAAGTGAGTTTCCCCATTGCACTCATTTGGAATTTGAATGCATGAGATCTTCAAACTCTTTACAGAGTTGCTTGTTTGTTAAGCCAAAAATGATATCATCCACATAAATCTGGACTAACAGCATGTCTTTTCCTCTTCTCCTTCTAAAGAGAGTCTGATCAATATTTCGTCTTTCATATCCATTTTCAAGAAGAAATGATGATAGAGTCTCATACCACTTCCTTTGAGCTTGGTGAAGACCATACAGAGCTTTGTCAAGCTTGTAAACTCTATGAGGGAAATCTGGATCTTCAAAGCCAGGTGGTTGACTCATATAGACCTCCTTAGCAATCTTTCCATACAAGAAAGCACACTTCACATCCATTTGATAAACAGTAAATTTCATGGATGCAAAATATGCTAGAAAGATTCTGATTGCTTCTAATCTGGTAACAGGTGCAAACATTTTGTCATAATCAATTCCTTCTTCTTGAGTGTATCCCTATGCCACTAATCTTGCTTTGTTTCTGATGACGATCCCTCTATCATCAGTCTTGTTCCTGTACAGCCATCTGGTACCGATAGGGTATCGTCCTTCGGGAAGATCTACCAGTTGCCATACTTCTTGCTTCTTGAATTGGAGCAATTCTTCCTGCACTACTTCAATCCAGCTATTGTCTTGAAGAGCCTCTTTGATGTTCTTGGGTAACGTTTGACAGAGAAAGCATGAGAACAAACAGATGTTTGCAATACTGGACTTGCTTCTTGTCACCCTCTTATTAAGTTCACTAATAATGGTTTCAACCGGATGATTCTTATGTATTCTAGTGGGCGGAATGGAGTCACCAGCAATGGTTACATCAAGATTGGAGACATTCAGTTCATTGTGGTTAGTGGAACCTTCATCTTGTATTGTTGGTGAGTTATGAAGATAGTCAGATTCCATTTCAGTTCCTGCTTCAGCTTCAGCAGCACTATGATTGCTTCCATCATTTGATGTTATTTGTGTTTCAGCTGGAGGAATAGCTTGTTTTTGATTTCTGATCTCAGTTGACATATCATCTGAGTGTGATGGTAACAGGCTTGGACCTCCTTCAGTTGAAACACTTTGGTTTTGTGATTATTGTCTGATGGGATCAGCTTGGAGAGGAACATCTTCATTCATGTATTGAACAGATGTAGGAGGAATCAATGGAAAGTCATCTCTTCTTTCTACGGCTGAAGAAGTGTCACCTGAATGGAGATTTCCTGCATCAGACAGGTGAAATTGATCAAATGATTTTGTAAATGAGTCAATATCAAACAACCAGTTAGGACCATTTGTAGATTTAGGAAACGAATGTTCCTTGAATTGAACATTTGTTGATTCATCAATAATGTTTAATCTAGGATTAAACACTATGTAAGCCTTTGAAACAGAAGAATAACCTACAAAGAATCCTTCATCAGACTTAGATGAAAACTTTCCCAGATAGTCTCGGGTGTTTAATATTGAGACAGGACTACCAAATGATTTAAGAAATCCAATGAATGGTTTTCTATGAAAGAGTAGTTCATATGGAGTCATGTTGCTTTCTTTTACAATTAGAGTTTGATTTTGTACAAAGCATGATGTATTAACTGCCTCTGCCCAGAAGGTGATTGGCTGCTTAGCATCGGCTAGCATTGTTCTTGTTGCTTCAATCAGTGTTCTATTTTTCCTTTCAGCTACCCCATTTTGTTAAGGAGTTCTAGCTGCACTGAATTTATGAGCAATGCCTTTGGTTGCACAAAAAGAACTCATGACTTCATTTTTAAATTCAGTTCTATTATCACTTCTGATTGTTTTGACCTTAAGATCAAGGTGATTTCTATTTTAGTGATAAAGTCTTGAATTATTTGGGATGCCTCATTATTATGAAGTAAGAAGAAAACCCATGTAAATCGTGAAAAGTCATCAATGATCACAAAAAATATTGTTTCTTTCTAATACTCATGACATGAGTTGGTCCAAACAGATCCATATGAAGTAGCTTCAATGGAGTAATGTTTGTGTTCACCAGCTTGGATTTATGGGAAGATTTGTGTTGTTTTCCTTTGAGGCACGTTGAACAGTGATTAACAAAATGAAATTCCCTTTGAGAAAGACCAATGACATGGTTTCCTTTGACCAATCTGTTCATGTTTTTAAAGTTTGTGTGCCCCAAACGTCTGTGCCAAAGCTGTGACTCATCAAATGATGCTTTTGACAAAAGACATGTTTCTTCTCTAGGTGATGCAAAACACAGGTTTAAAACATAAGTATTATTCTTCCTCGGGGTCTTTAGGACAACCCATTCTTCAGAGATCTGAAATCCAGGTTTCAAAATGTAGCAATAAGTGTCTGTAAAGTGAGTTGAATATTTCTTGTCATAAATCTGAGACACGCTTAGCAGATTGAAGTTTAGTTGTTCACAATAATTCACTCTGTCAAAGCTCAGCATCCTATTTTTCACAGATCCTTCACCTGTAATTCTACCATCCTTTGAATCTCCATCAAATGCCACCATGGTTCCTTGTATATGCTTGAAGTCATGAAGGAGGGAACGATCTCCAGTCATGTGTCGGGAGCATCCACTATCCACGTACCATAAGCTATTGGACCTGTGTGGATGAACATGCAAGCAAAAAGAACTAATTAGAATAAGGAACCCAAGCCATGATGGTCTTGGGTTTCCCGTTCCTTTTCATAGTGGTCACTTCTTGGTATTTTCCTCTAAATTGTGATTTATTTAGAGGTGACCTTGGAGATTGCTTATGATATTTTGCTAGGGTCTTATCATCAACATCAACAGAAGAGTCAGATGAGTAGTGAAATCTTTGATCTCTATGCTTGTGAAGAAATTTAAACCGTTTTTGATTTTCAAGAATCAATTTAGGTTTTGAAAAGTCAGACTTTTGATTAATGTAATGTTTGCTTCTTTGACTTTTCCATATTTATTTTGTTTTACTCCTGTCATTGAGTGATCTAGATGTTCTAGATTGATTGTTGTGCAAATGACTCCTGACTTGTGTTTTGCCTGATGATATTGTTGAGATGGGTTTGTTTTGGGGAATTCTCAATCCCTCCTGATTGAAGTAACAATGAGATGTATTATGATTGTTCATATCATAGACTGGACAATATTTGTTAAAATAACAGTTTTTGGTTGAGTGGTTGTTCATGTCACGGATAGAGCAATATTGATTGTAAAAGCACTATTCTGTTTTGTGATTGAACATATCACAAATGTGATAATATATTCGTTTGTTGCTTGAATCAGATTTTGATTTGTGGGACTCAACTGATTTTCTCATTTGCTGCTGAGCCACTTTCTTTTGCTTAGAGGATGAATCAAAATTAGCCTTTTTGTTAGACTTTCTTGGTTGTTTTTGTTTCTTCAACCCTTTTTGTACCTCTTTCTCAAATTGATCAACATGTTCCTTATTACATATATCAAAACCAACACCCTGTCTTGATTTTGAAGATTGGGGGTCTGACAGAGTTTTACACGTTGAAATCAGTGATCTCTTTTGTTTCTTTTGTAGGGAAACCTTGTTTGATTTGCTTGATTTGTTTGGAGATATAATCTCATTATCAGAATTGCTTTTAGCAGTGGGTTTCACTGACTTCACATACTTCTTTTTACCTTTTAAAACAGAAGGTATGAATTTTATAAATGGAACAATTTCCTTTACTGGGCTTGTGGGTTTGATGACACTCACTGCCTTGTCTAAACACTCTTTAATCTTGATTGGATGACCTAATCTGATTTTCACCCTATTTGTTTCAATATAAACATCAAGTTTGTTTTGAGGATTGGTTACTTGTTTTAGTATAGATTTTGGTTCCATAGTTTTAGTTTCAATTTCCTTATTGAGTGTGATAGATTCAGACATGATAGTGTAGTTGTCATTGTATGGTGGAGGACATGAATTATACCCAATCCCCAACATGTCCTTTGGATCCTTTTGAGAATCAAGCATCTCTTGCAGCTTGACTAAAGACAGTTGAAACTTTTCAAGTTTCACTTTAGTAAGTGTATGTTCAGCCTTAGATTGAGCTAACTTTTTAGTCAGTAGCTCATTCTCAGCTGCAAGAGTGTACTTTTCACCATGTAGTTTTTCAATGTAAGAGATAAGAGATTTTATTTTGATTTCAAAGCCTATTATCTCTCTTTTCATCATCTCTTACTTCACCTTTTCCTCTTTAATTTTATCTGCCAGTTTATGGTTATGCTCTCTATAACCTTGCAATTCAGTAATACATTTTTCACTACAAAGGTTAGATCTTACCTCAGTAGGCATTGGAGATGGACCATCGTTGATGTGAGCCATAAGTGCATGATTTTAAAATTGAGGCTTGACTTCCTCTGCCTACATGCTCCAATCACACACTCCATCTTGCTTTATCACAAGAGCATTTGCACATGACTGACTGCTTCAATGAGCTTGGTTTGTCAGTTGAGGTGGATTTTGATATGATTGATGTTGTTGTGGATGATGATACTACTGTTGATGATTATTAGAGTGAAAGCTTGAGTTTGACTATAAGGATGACTGGCTTTAAGAATTCATTTGATAGTTGTTTCTTTTGGGGGCGTTGCATTCTCTGGATAAGTGACCAGCCATGCCATAGTTGAAGCATTTCACTTTGGATTTATCATATCCAAGCTTTGTATTTTCATTAAGGTTGAGCTTTCTGCCTTTTCTGAAAAATTTCTTTGCTCTCATAGCAATCATGACCATTTGCCATTGAAATCCATTTCTTCCACATCATCTAGATCCATTTCCTCCAGGTCTTCCTAGATCAGATGAGTAGATGTGAGTCTTCCTCCTAAATATGCTTCAAAGCTTGCAACAAAAGCATTGTAAGTTGCCTTTCGTTCTTCAGATCTTGGGTCTTCAAGAGTGGTTGTAGGAGCAGCCAGTGACTTTGGATGCTTGGGATGATGTTGATGGATGATTAGTTGATGGAGTTGCAATGAACCCTGTGGTATTCAGTTGATCTCTTGAGAGATGAAATCATCCTCCTCAGTAATGAAGGCATTTTCCACAGAATGAGATTCTGATGGAAATTTGTATGCCTCAATCACTCTTAGTCTACCTAGATTTCTACTTCATTCATCAAGCTTTAATACTTTGATTTTTGCTATCATGATATCCAAAGTATTACTCCCAAGATCAAGAGTATTTTTTAGCATTGTCACGTTTTGTTTCCAGCTTTCAGGAAGGCTGTGCAACATTTTCTTGTTTAATTTCTTGACCTTGTAAGTGACTCCCATGATTTCCAGGTCATTTACCAACTATACAAATCTGTGCAGTTGTTTGGATATTGACTCCCCTTTGGAGTGATGAAATGTTTCGTATTGATTAACAAGCTTATCCTTGTTAATTTCTACAACTTCACTGCTTCCCTCACACATAATTTGCAGTGCATCCCATATAGCTTTGGCAGTACCACACTTCTCCAATCTTTTCAGCACATCCATCTTGAGTGCTTGAGTTTGGATAGAGTAAGCTTTCAGATCGATCTTGATTTTCTTGTAATCTTCATCATCAAGAGTTAGATCTTCAATGGGTATCCTTGCTGTCTTGTAGATAGGAACTTGATCTGCAGATAGAGTGACACGGATGTGTGGCCCCTTGCATATTGAGATCCAAAAATCAGGATCTACACCTATAATGTAATTCCTGAACCTGATTTTCCATTGTTTAAACTCAGATTTGTGTTTAAGCATAGGAGGTTTAGGTGTATAGCCAAGTTTTGAGAAACTATGAGAATCCATTTTAACAGGTAGTGTTAACTTGTTTAATTACCGATCAGATGAATTTTAGGTTCAATTAGTCCAACTTGTCCAAATCATCCAAACGGATTTCAGAATTAGATATGTTGCTTTTCGGAGTTTCTTGTTGTTAATTTTTGCTATGTCAACTGTTCATAGCTTCGAGAATGAAGTCTGTTGCTATGTTCTTGGTAGAAATCGCTTGAACAGTAACTGGGTGATGTGTATATTCTGCTGTTTACTATGAATCTGTAGGTTTTGTGAGAACGTGTTGAGAGAAGGTTGTTTTAAGTGTATTTTCTGTTGTTTACTACTTAGAGATGATAGAATACTCTATTAGCAACTCAATCACCACATCAATCAAGTTCTATTCAGGTCTTGGGTAGATTTGAAAAAGAACCGAGAGCCAAAGCTTTGATACCAATTGACTGGGTAGTGAGATTGAGATTCTCACTTAGGATCGAATATAATAATTGAGTTAATGATTGCATGAAAAAATCATACAATCAAGAACATTCTATGTAGAAGAAATACTCATAAATGCTTTGTATATATTAATAAAGGTGATTGATTACAATGACTGCTAGGGTTTAGCAAGAACAGTAATAATGCACCTAGAGAGTAAATGACAAAATATATTCTGATTGTCTAATTTTTGTCACCTCATGTATGAGGTTTTCTATTCTATTTATAGGTAGACAAGATGCCTTTTTACAAAATGACTAAACTACCCTTGACCTATACATCAGAACTAGTCTAAGTCTTGATCCGCATTTCTGCCGGTTCATCCGTATTGGCAAATGCAGATGAGAGGACTTGATTAGCCTTTCTTCACTTGATCATCCGCATTAGTATGTTAGTCATCCGCATTGAGTAATGCAGATGAACAAATACTTGTGTGCATTCTTGTCTGGTCATCCGCATTGGCAAATGCAGATGAACAGAATCTTGTCTGCATTACTACTTTGGTCTTCCGCATTTGTTAATACGAATGAACCAGCAGTATGATTGAGACACAAGATTGTCTCAGTCGCACGACTGAACCTTCAGTCGTGCGTATGGATCAATCGCATGATTCAGTCGCACGACTGAACCATGGTAATGGTTCAGTCTACGGATGGAAACCACTAACCTATAAATACCACCTAATTTGTGAAAAAATAGAACATTTTTAGAGATATTACGCATATACATAAACCCTAGCCATCCAGAGCGTCCCAAACTGCCTGTCTAAGTTCATAGTTCGTTCCTGGTCGATTCCTACTCATTCTTAACATTTAGTTCAATCTTATATTGATCGGGTTATCGTTATCACTGATTGGATCACCAATTAAATAGGATTCCGCACTATTTGATCCGGTATAAACACAGAATCAGTTAGTACTCCGTACATATACGGTCCTAACATTGACCATATGTATGGGATCCTTGTTGCTTACCCTAGGTACTGGAGTTAGCTTCGTGCATAATGTTCGGGGTCTATGAAAGACCTCAGGCCCTGTAACCAGCTTCGTGCATAATGTCCGGGGTATAGCATATGGCATTGGTCCGAATGAAAGAGAAAAGATAAGTGATGAGTGTACTTGCCCTAGGTACTAGAGTCAACTTCGTGCATAATGTTCGAGGTTTATGAATGACCTCAGGCCTAGTAACTAGCTTCGTGCACAATGTTCGGGGTAATGTACATGTTATCGGAAGTAATGGACGTACGCAAGTTAAGTAAAGAAGTTTACAAATGAAAGTGAATGATAATGATGTACGATGAATGAACAAAAGTTAACGAATGAATGATGAAGATATAATGATATTATCTATGTGTACGTATGATGCTTGATCACGTAAGAATGTGATGGTTTTAAATGGAAGTAAAGTATATTTTATTTTAAAACTAGAACTCACTCAGCAACGTTGACTTTTATGTGTTTCCAGTTGGTAGGTAATGGTTGCTGAGGATGGTACGAAGCGGCTACTTGGCTTATTTTTGATGACATCCTTTTGTATAATGTTTTTGCATTGTAATGCGAACGAACAATGTTTTGTAACGAATGTTGTATTAACTTGCAAAAGCATTTCTATTGAAATGAAAAGTTATTTTAATGTTTCCGCTACAATGTTTTATTAAAGTTAATGTGTATATATATATGTTTTATGTGCGATGATTAACCAGCTGTGAGCGTCCGGGTACAGGGCCTTACAAGTTGGTATCAGAGCCAAAGTTTAAGTGAAACGATTAAGTTTTCAAAGGAAACCTAAACTTAAATTGAAAATGGGATGGAAAGGGAAGGGATGCCAATCCGAGTAGCTGCGTGCCATCAAATATTTTCTTAATGTTAATCGGCATTATGTGCGCATGTTATATGATTTGATCTGTGTGTTGTTAGTAGATTTAGATACTAATGTAGTCAGGATAGGAATGCTTGGGGTATGAAGTGTAAAGTAAGTGCCTAATCACAACTGGCCACTGTAATTAGAGGATGACCAGTCGTAGATTGTCAAAGGCTTCGCGTGGTGGAGGTCGTGGTGGACGTGGTGCTGAACCACGGGTCAGAAGAGGAAGGCCTAGAGCCGAAGAGGTGGTTCATGAAGAGCCAGAGAACCCTCGTCCAGAGGCTGGGGACGAGAGTGCTAACTTAAGAGCCTTACTGAAAGAGGCTGTTGTGGAAGAGGTGCATCAAGTCATGCAGACGATCTTACCGTCTGTGGTGACCGAAGTGATAAAGGCTGCTGTAACGGAAGGAGACCGGAAAGAGAGAAACAGGTCCTCAGGACGACGAGAGTGACCGGAGACTGAGACAGTTTTCTCCGACGATGAGGAGGAAGAAGAGAAGCCTGTGCCGGAGGCGGCACGAGGCTGTAACTATGGGGCATTTCAAAGATG
Source organism: Flaveria trinervia (assembly GCA_025506515.1). Taxonomy (NCBI): domain Eukaryota; kingdom Viridiplantae; phylum Streptophyta; class Magnoliopsida; order Asterales; family Asteraceae; genus Flaveria; species Flaveria trinervia. The sequence goes on from JACCIX010000190.1 coordinate 80,120, forward strand.
CAAGCCCCCGACCTTTGATGGTAATGGCATTGCTGCTGCTGCTTACCGATGGGTGAGAGAAATGGAGGCTATACCGGATATCAGCGAGTGCCAGGAGGACCAGAAGGTGAAGTATGTTGCCCACTCGTTTGTGGACTCGGCTTTGTGCTGGTGGGACAATATCGTCCAAGTCGTGGGTAGTCAGGCAATTGGAAGAATGAAGTGGGTGGAGCTGAAGAGATTGGTGATTGAGGAGTTATGTCCTCATAGGGAGATGGATAAAGTGGAGAGGGAGTTCCTGCAACTAGAGGCGGGGACCATGACTCATCAACAATACACCACCAAGTTTAACGAGATGGCACGGCTCGTGCCAGATCAAGTGACATCTCTGTCACGAAAGATTAATAGGTATATCCAGGGCTTCCCAGCGGATGTCCATAGGCATATGATCGTTTCCCGGCTGAGCATGTTTAGGTCGGCGGATGACTTGGCGGGGAGGTTGTATGATGAAAGGAGCATGGTGGTGGTTGAAGTCAGCAAGAAAGGTGGTAGTGATCAGAATTGGAATGGGAAGCGGGTTGGATGTGGCGGGGCCATTCCAAGCAACAAAGGTGCACGGGTGGATGACCGACGTGTGGTCACATCTGGTGCGGGGGTGAAGAGGTGTGGCAAGTGTGGAAGGGAGCACACCTGGGAGCGTAGATGGGGATTGAATGTGTGCTTCAAATGTGGGAAGCCTAGTCATATGCAAGAGAATGCAAGACGGGGAGGTGTTTTAACTATGGTGGGGAGGGCTACATAAGCAGGGACTGCAAGAAGCCGAGGCTGTAGGTTCGGGAGCGAAGAAGGCTGGAGGAGAAGGGCATAGGGAGAGTGCCAGAGCTTTCACGATGATGCAGGAGGAGGCTAGGATGGACCCCGATGTTTTGTCAGGTACGTTTCTAGTAAACCAAACTTAGCTTTTATGTTATTTGATTTGGTGCTGGTAAAAGTTTTATTTCTGCTACTTTCTGTGCTAAATTGCCTTCTAATAGTAAGAGTATAAATACGCCCTTTGATGTAGAAACCACCATAGGTAAGTCTACTAGGATAACCGAGATGATAGAGGGTTGTGACATGGAATTAGAAGGTCACAAGTTTCATGTTAGACCATTCGTGATAACCTTAGGCGGGTTCGATGTAGTCCTAGGAATGGATTGGTTGGTGGACTACGAGGAAAACATTGTGTGTCGCAAGAAGATGATTCGATTTACAACGCCTGACGAGAATTTGGTGATGGTTATGGTGATCGAGTCACGACGATTCTGAAGGTGATTTCAATGGCGGTGGCGGGAAAGTGCATGAGGCGTGGATGTAGTGCCTACTTGGCCTACGTAAAGGACGTGGATACGCCAACACCCCAACTGTCTGATGTACCGATTGGGGTGCTCCGGTCTTATTTGTGAAGAAGAAAGACGGTAGTATGAAGATGTGTGTAGACTACCGTGAGCTGAATAAGTTGATAGTGAAGAATAGTACCCCTTACCAAGAAATGTTCTATTTGATCAAGTCCAAGTGGCAGTTGGTTCTCGAGGATAGACCTTCAATCTGGTTATCATCAGTTGGAGGTAAAGGAGCAAGATATTCCGAAAACAGCTTTTTGCATACGTTATGGACACTACGAGTTTCTCGTTATGTCTTTTGATTTAACCAACGCACAACTGCTTTTATGGACTTAATGAATCGAGTGTGTCGGCCGATGTTGGATAGATCAGTGATTGTGTTTATTAATGATATCCTGATTTATTCGAAGAGTAAGGAGGAGCATGCCAGTCATATTCGAGAGGTGTTGGAGACGTTGAGAAAGGAGAAGTTGTATGCTAAATTCTCCAAGTGCGCGTTCGGGTTGTGCAAAGTTCAGTTCTTGGGTCATGTGGTGAATCCTGAGGGGATTATGGTGGACCCAGCAAAGGTGGAGGCGGTGATGCAATGGAAGTCTCAGAAGACGCCATCCGAGATTCATAATTTCTTGGGTTTGGCGGACTATTATAGGAGATTCATTCAAGACTTCTCTAAGATAGATTCTCCATTGGCTAAGCTGGCATGAAAAGATATGAAGTTTGTATGTGGTCAAGCTCAAGAGAAGGTGTTTGAGGAGTTGAAGGCGAGGTTGACTCAAGCTCCTGTCTTTTCGTTACTTGATGGAAGCGAGGATTTGGTGGTTTATTAAGATGCTTCCTACTTGGGGTTGGGATGTGTGTTGATGCAAAAAGGAAAGGTTATAGCCTATGCATCTTGACAGCTGAAGGTACACGAGGTCAATTATCCTACTCATCACTTGGAGCTAGCACGGTCTTTGCGTTAAAGATTTGGAGGCACTACCTATATAGAACGAAGTGCCCTATATTCAGTGAACACAAGAGCTTGAAGTACTTCTTCGAGCAAAAGGATTTGAACATAAGGCAGCGGCAATGGTTAGAGCTCATAAAAGATTATGATGGCAATATCCATTACCATCTTGGCAAAGCCAATGTAGTGGCGGATGCCCTTAGCCGAAAGGAGAGACCCGAGCCGATTCGGGTGAAGGCTTACCAATTGATTATGACCTCTAATGTGATGAAGCAAGTTAAGGAGTTTCAAGATGAGGCATTGAAAGAAGATCATCTTAACTCTAAAAGAATGAGAGGCCTGGTCGCGGGGTAGGGTGAAAACACACTCGGTGTTAGAACCCGATTAGGATGAATATGGATTCCTTGTTTTGGGGATCTACATGTGAAGATTATGGATGAAGCTCATAAAACTCGATACTCTATTCATCCTAGTGCTACGAAGATGTACCAAGACATGAAGTAAGATAAATGGTGGCCGGGTATGAAACGGGATGTGGCGGAGTATGTGAGTAAGTGCCTTATTTGTTTACAAGTGAAGGTTGAGCACAAGAAGCCATATGGAAAGATCCAACCATTGGATATACTGGAGTGGAAGTGGGAGCACATCACCATGGACTTTATTATGAAGCTACCATGTACCGTGTGAGGGTATGATGCTATATGGGTGATAGTTGATTGTTTGACGAAGAGTGCTCACTTCCTACCGATCCGTGAGACATATTCATCCGAGAGGTTGGTGGATCTGTTCTTTAAAGAGATTGTAACTCGTCATGGTGTGCCAGTGTCTATTGTGTATGATCGTGACACCCGGTTCACATCTAAATTTTGGAAGAAATTCCACGATGCGATGGGGACAAGGTCACATATTAGCACGGCTTATCATCCTCAAACGGATGGTTAGTCGGAGAGGATGATTCAGATGCTAGAAGATATGATTTGGGCATGTGTAATTGATTTTGGAGGAAGTTAGGATAACCACTTACCATTTTATATAACAATAGTTATCATGCCAGTATTGGTATGCCCCTTATGAGATGCTATATGGTAGGAGATGTCAAACACCCGTCTGTTGGGGTGAAATTTTCAGAAAGAGTTGGGGAGTATAAAGGTGATCAAGGCTATGACTGAGAAGCTTGAAAAGATCAAAGCATATATGAAGGCAGCCAAAGATAGGCAGAAGTCATATGCTGATAAGAGACGAAGACCGATTGAGTTCCAGGTGGGTGTAGAGATATATTGAAAGTCTTACCTTGGAAGGGTATCATTGGTTTCGAAAACAGGGCAATTTGAGCCCATGGTACATAGGGCCTTTACGAATCATTGCTCGAGTAGGAGAGGTGGCCTATAGATTGGAGCTACCAAATGAGTTAAGTGGAATTCACCTAACATTCCATGTATCTCATTTGAGAAAGTGTCTGCAGATGAGGATATGGTTGTACCACTAGAGGATATTGAGGTAGATGAACGGCTCAATTATGTGGAGCAACAGTTGCGATCATTGATCATAAGGAGAAGAGGTTGAGGTATAAAGTAGTTCCTCTTCTGCATTTACAATGGAAGCACAAGAAGGGATCTGAGTCTACGTGGGAGACCGAGGAGGAAATGAAACAGCATTACCCATGTTTGTTCGAGGAATAACAAGTTTTGGAGACAAACCTG